>JAZBHA010001224.1:0-26368 GCA_037464855.1 Iselma pallidipennis | reverse complement strand
CTCGTGGCTCCCATTACCCGACCGCTCTCATTACCCCATTCTCCCCTAATGCCGTTTAAAACAAACAAAAAAGTGTAATAAGAAGGCGTTTAGCCAGAATTCAACCCCAAAGTTACAACCCTTAAAAGACATTAAACCACTAAAAGGTGCGAATATGGAAAATTCCAAAAACCCGTAACCTTTATTTTCCAATTTACTCATTACATAAAATTTTTTTAGATTCATAAGTTCAACCATGGAGTAGAAAAAGGATAAAAAATCAAGAAAAATGGTATGAAATCACTTATAGTTCGACCTATTGGCAAAGAATGGAAATTTGATTCATATCCTGTAATAGCCCTTGAAAGCCTCTATCTTTGAGTTTTTGAATCACTGAAAAATATTGAGCCGTTTCGGGGATATTTGAAAAAAACGATTTTGCAGGGTGAACATCAATCCCCATTTTCTCCCTTAAACTTGAGAACGGGCACGAACGGGAAAATATGTGTCCCTCAGAATAAGGTGCTCTACCGATATACCAAAAATTATCAAAATCGGGTAGTTTACTTGTCCGATGTAAACCAATATGCAGAGGCTGGTAGTGTAGCAGCCTCCATGACGTCACAATTTCATCGCACTCCTACTCATAGGAGTGGGAGATTTATGTGTCGCCTCCGTCGTACTCATTACAGACATAGAAAGATTCGGGAGGCTAGCCTCCAAGTCGTTGAAGTCTGGTGTAATGTATCTATAACTTTATTTCCCGGCTACTTCATTACGAATATAATAAGTATGATTGTGTTTTCAAAAGATTATTTTACTTACGATATAATAAATGAAAAATACATAAAAATATACACAATAAACGAAATTTAAATGAGATTTTAAGATTTTTAATGGAATGCTTTCCCCAGTCTTTCATCTGTTTTATGTTTGGGGAGGCTAAGCCTCCCTTGCCTAATCTGACGAGCCGCCACTGGTTACCTGTTATAATTCTGGACAACATATTTTCTTGCAATTATTATTGTTGTAATATTTTAAGACCTACTTTTGAACAGAATTTTTGCCAATAATTTAACTACTAATATGAAAGTTAATTCGATTTAAACTGACTGGATATTTTTTGGTGACAGTTTGAATTGTAGTGTAGGTGGTCTTTTTCGTTTATATTGACGACATATTTAAATACCCTTATACTTTTTTCATGAGTCTATATGCTAACATTATTTACGTACAATCCAAGGTTTCCCCTGGTTAATCATGTTTGAACAATCAAGGACATTATGTGCACCTATTGTTGGTTAAATCGATGCATAGCTTATGATGTAGTATGTAGATCCATTTAGACCAGTGTTTTTCAACCGGTGTACCACGGCACACTGGGGTGCCGCGAGAGCACCTCAGGTGTGCCGCGGATATATTTGATACAATTATTTCTTTTGTACTAAACAAAAATATGAATGATTATTATTGTGGTAATTTTAAAAATTTTGATTTTAAACATTATGGTGTGCCGCAGAAATCTTCAAAGGGTGCCGCGAATGCAAAAAGGTTGGGAAACACTGATTTAGACCAATGTATATTTAGAAGTATGTCATCCACTATGTGAGCCTTTCAGAAGCCAAACTAGGTACTGAACAAATTCACTTTCCCTAAATTTGGTACCAAAGTAACCAAAGTATTAATACATGGTTAGTGCTTACAATAAACTTTTCATAAACTAACAATAAGCAATGATTCTTCAAAATATATTTCTTCAAAGTAAATTTCAAAAAACAATTAGTATTGATTCTCTGCAATTTTTATTTTATAAGATTGATAGATAGGCTGACATATATTCTTGAAAATATTGATTAAGACTGTACGGAAATAATTTCTTCCATTATAAATGGATAATTACCATAGTTTTTATATAGATCAATGGTAGACATAGACTATTTTCTATTAATAAATTATTATAAATCAATATCAAATGAATTGGACGCAAGCAAGAGTTTCTCCAACTCCACAAGACTACAGAATGTAACTTTTTAATGTAGATAATTCACGTTCGCTATTAACACAATGAATTATCGTGCAGACACACTTTATTTTTACCAATTTTATGACGTAAACATTATAAAAGGATATCCAAAATTATAAACTATAAAGATCTCCATCAAAAGCAAATCAATGTTTGATTGAAGCTTTCGGAATACCTTGAAGAAGACTCCTATATTTTAATAAAGATAAAAGAAAATCAAGAAAAAAAACGGATATGACTTTCAAGAGTTGTTTGGATAATGGCCGCACACGAAACATATACGTGAATATCGTGAATATATTAGATATACTAGGGTGGATATATACGGAAAGACTTTTCCCTCATAATTTTTCTCTTTGTCTTGCGACAAATAAAAGCGTAGATACAACCTCTTGCTTTAAATTTACAGAAGAAACTGTATTTTGTCTCTTTTTAGCAAAGGAAGGGGACGGTTCAGAGAGGAAAAATCCCTCCGTGTATACACACCCTTATACTCGATATGAAACGTATACATATGTAGGGTGACCAACTGTCCCGATTTTCCCGGTACTGAAAGTTCCGCGTCCCGGTTTGATGAGTATTCAGTTTTACAACCTTATAAAAGAGAATTGTGGGCTTCTATGTCCTGAGGAAGCCACCAATAAAGGGGCGAAACGTCGGCTTAAACAGTAGTGTCTGAATACACAATACAAGAAATTTTCAATTTAGTAGGGTGGCTCAAATATAAACCGGCCTTTCATTGCTACACGTATACACTTTCATACAGGGTAAAATAACTTCATGGGCAATTAGAAGGGAGTACCTATCAGCAGTAGTTTTGCATGATATATAGTTAGGTGGCAAAATGTGTTTTGGTAGTAGTAATGGAAATTAGTGTGAGGAGGGTACAGGTTCTTGTTGCACAAAGCTTAAGTGTGCGTTTTCTTGCTAATAAAAATGCCAAATCTCCTGAAATTTTTGAGGCGACTTAGTGTAAGGTGAGCTAAAGCTATCCCCTAGAAGACACAGGCTTACGATTAGTTGAAATCGTTTAAGAAATGGAAAACCGCATTTGGGAATGAGACTTATCGTCTGATAACTCCTAAAAAATAAACCATATACCTAGTCCAAGTTCATTACTTATTGTTAGCAGTTTTTCCTTGTTGAATTTAGCATTTTCATTAGCGAAAAATACACACAGTTAGATAGGTTTTATGCAACAAACACTTGAACGTCCGTCACACTAATTTAGATTGCGACTACCAAAAGACATTTTTCAATATAACGCTCATGCAAAACTATTGCTAATACTCCCTTCTAACTGAATATGGAGTTATTTTACCCTGCATGAAGGTTTACGCGCGTAGCAATGAAAGTCCGGTTTATATTTGAACCACCCTTGTATTAGTGAAAAATGTATTCCCAATTAAAAAGGGTAAATAAATGTCTGATAAAAAAATTTATCAGAATTGAGTTTTACAATCATTGATGAGTTTGAATTGAATTTGAAATTGGTTCTATTTCACTGTCAAAGTATCTGTTTGATAGTTATAATTAATTTAAAAGTTTGTTGTGTATTAATGTGAATAGTTCTACGATTTTACGGAACTAATCAAAATTGTTACCAATTAAGACTAAACGTTATTTGTATTACCTTTTATTACTGTTAATGAAACAAAACGAATTGTATTACATGCGGACACACTTTGTACAATTTAACGTTAGTTTAAATTGTTCTGAAAAAAATTTGAAACTTGCAATTGTAAAACCGGAGAATATCAATAAAATTGTAATTAAACTTAGGTACAATTAAAAGCATCATATGGTAGCATTATACATTTTAATCCAAGTGAAACTGAAAAAATTATAACATACATTTACTACTTAGAGATTCAGCAAATGGCAATTTCTGGCTAAACCACTAAATCCTTTCATTATTAAATGGATGATCGTCGGACCTGTGAGGGACAATTCAAAATTGACTTCGAATAAATTTCATGAGGAGGACATACTCGAAGAGCTTCAAAGTACAATACAAATTTAATTAATTCGTTAACTAAACGCTTACAAGACAAGTTTGAATGGTGGAAATACTTTTTTGTAGGCGATTCAAAATTTCATAGCAACAACGTATGTCGTGGTGGTAGTGTGACACATATCCATGTACTTTAAACACGCTGAAAAATTAATTAAAGTTTAGATTATTCTTGGATATGGCCCTATTTGAATGAAATATGGTACTTCAATAAAGTGCTACTGTAATATACCCATTTGGTATTATATAATCTGTATGTAGATATATAAGAGTTTAATATAAAATCAATACCTTATTTTCGGATATAACGTTCAATCAATATATTTTTGCAATATCAATATGTACCTATTGCTATTGTAATATGTACACAGGAAGTATGTGGAAAATGATTATTTTTGAACTACCAAAGAAACGAAACTGAGTAATTGATTTTAATTTTATAGCAATCACATCTAATTGATTTAAGTAACCGTGTTACATGGTTTTCGTTTTTCTTCTTTTGTTGTTCTATTTGTCCAAATGTTCTAATTCGTGTTTTTTTTTTCTACAATTCTATTTAAACTATATGCATATATGAATTAGTTAATCGCTCCTACTACTGATATAATAGAATGGGCACATCATCCTTTCGTCACTCTGTGTGCATTTTGTAACACGCTCTTTGACAAAACGCGTGAACGTTGATATCTGCTAATGTTAAAATCAATATTGTAACGTTACGTATAGAGGTGGATCAGTAGGCGAAAACCGCTTCCTTTTCAATTTCCTCGTTCACTGAAGGGTAACTTTGGTAGTTTCATCTGAACAAATTCTAAATCTAAACTTTTATTTGTTTCTTTTTCTATTATAGTATATCATCGATTTTTAAAGTCATCTTTGCTATATTATAGTTGCAACAACAAAAAATATCTCAACTGTAACTAAATTAAATCGAAATATCGATACATTTCAATAACTTAATGTCTTATTTAGCCAAAGACTAATTTTATTCGGTGATGAGGTAGACACTTGACAGGTGGTACTTTGTAATTATTAACAAAATATTAATTATTGATGCAACATTACTGCGTAATCGAAGAGAATAAATGCATCAATAAAGTCTACAATTCGAATTTTCTGTCAGTTTATTGTTTAACAAAAAACATAATAGCCCCAACTTTTGGCATATACCTATGTACACATAATAACAAACACAGATGTTTTAGAAAGCTCCCCTTATGAATCGATAACAAAGCCATAGACGTTTTTGAAGTCGATGATACTAGAATTTAATTCCGGCTATGACAATATATATCTGTAGGTACTTGTAGCACGAAATTCTAACGATGTTTAAATCATAAACATTTTCAAAATTTGACCAAAGTACCTATGATTCCATTCTAGCCATTAAATATCACTTCGAATAGTAACTAGCGTCTTACCTATAGATCTATTCAAATAAAGTAAGTTCTTATCAAACTCAAACCAAATGTGACTAAGCACGAAAGTTTAGTTGAAATAGGTGAAGGTTATACTGCAGGTGAAGTACGTTTTTAAATTTAATATAAATAAATAACATCAAAGTAACAACAACAACGAACATTTTTTCTCGTTCTAATCATGAATCTTGTATTTTAAATAAATTGATTGTTTCATTAGCATAATAAAAGAAAACAGCATTCCTGTCGTCCTTTAAATTCCTTTAAACTACACATTTTTTCTCTCAACACTTTCAATTGCATTTTATTTAATTGAAAGCCATCTTAATAATCTTTTTTTAAGATCCCTGTCACACGAGCAGAATGCAATTCAATTTAGCGACAAGGTCAATGCAAATTGAAATATTGGTGAACTCTACCCTGTCACACGGGCGTTTCACAATTACAATTAACGCACGCGCAAGGCATGGCTTGTCATGTGAATGTTGTGTGTGTTTCTTGAACAAACAGCTGATGGCAGCCATGCTTTTAGATGCCGCGCAGGCGTGGTTGACACAATTTAGCTAAATAGAGTTCCGAACAGCCAATCTAAATAAATTTCGCCCCTCATTAATTGAATATTGTGTGCTGCCACACGGCAAATTGAGAACCAAGGTAATTGCGAACTTGGTTAAATTGAATTGTATTCTGCTCGTGTGACAGGGATGTTACACCTCGTTCCGTTATTATCAACAAGTACGGTATCAAATTTGCAAAGAACTGGAAAGTACTAATTACTGTGTTAACTTAAGGTTCCGTAAGAGCTGATAGCAATGGGGCTTGTCATACCCCACTCAAATGGTGGGAAATGGCGTCATTGCTTCCACCATTTGGGTGAGGGAAAATTATGGTTTTGAACATAGAGCGCTTATACTTCTAACGTCTAGAGGGTGATACCTGTTTGAGCATTGTCAACGTATCCCTTATAATGCTCAAAACAACTAGTACCCTCTAGACGTTAGAAGTATAAGCGCCCTATCATTCAAATTGTTCAGAACCATAATTTTCCCCCACCCAAATGGTGACAGCAACGACGCAATTTCCCACCATTTGAGTGGGGGTGCACAAGCCCGATTTTCGCCGTAGCGTCTGAATTCAAAATCTCTTGAAGCCGAGCTTTGAAAAGAGCGAGTATACCGTGTTGCCTATAATGCAATTTTCGGACTTTTCAAATCAGAAATTTCCGAAAAAAACTAATAGGAATTTCAAAAGGTGACAGGCTATTTGAAGTGCATCTTTATTTGCTCTATTGATTGGTACAACAATTTTTTAAATCAGTGCATCGTAAAGACTACAATCCTTGCCCAAAAGTACGGACCCTTTTCAAAATTGGTCGCCTTTTGTATCTTCTAATAGGATATTGGGACTAAAGTTTCATGAGTACGATTGATTGCCATATCGACCGTTCTTTCAAAAGGACGCGTTTTCGTGTTATCTTTGCCAGAAATTACTATGTATTTACATATTGCTCGCAGGGAGCCTTAATAATTAGATGACAACGACCAGAATATCCAGTTCATAGATAGAACCAATTCAATATTGAAATGTAGCTAATATATTAAGAAAAGGTAATATTGCGTTATTTAGATAATGATTATATTAAATGTAAATTAAAAAGAATCATGGCAATTTACTGATCAATTAATAACACAATTATGTATTAATTTACATTTACATGGTTCCTTCTATCGTTTTAATAATTCAAAATAAACATCGGCAATCAACAGAATAAGAGTAATCATAAAATTCGTCAAAAAATACAAATAATACTAACAATGAATAAACATTAATAAAAAAAAGAAATTGTGATTTTGCTAGACTTGTAAGATCAAATAGAATTTAAAAGTAATTTCAATGGGGGGAAAAGTGCAAAGCATCAGTAGATATAATTCTGACTGATATAAAAATAGGAACCACTTATTGTCTGGCAGTGATGCATAAACTAGTGGGGTGTGATTCCTGAGAGATTGCAGGAAAATATAGAATAGCGCATATTTTATCTTATTGTTAAACGTTTCGTTCTGAAACATTTCCATTTTCCTTTCTTCTAATGTAATTACTTCAGTACTATGTATCGTAAATTATGAGCAAGATTAGTTTTGAATAATTAATATGATTTGGAAATGTCTATGTGTGTTTTATATCCATATAACGATCTTATTTCCATTGCATTTAATCTAGATTTGTCATACGTTCTTCTATGGATCTCATTAGAATTTGCAACATAAAATGGTCGGTATTTTGTTTTGAAAACGACTAATCTATTTAAAATTGCTAAAACCACAAGATACAATGAAGAGAACAAGGTTCCACATGTATAATTTCCAGATTGTATCTTTGTTTAGAAATTTGAATAAAATGTTGTATGTAACATGTAAATGAACAACTGGATGAAGCAGCAACTCATGTCAGTGTTTAACCATTCATTTTCTTTTGATGAAATTACTTGGAACTCGCAATTGTGCAAGATTTCACGTTAGAAGAGAACAGATTATAATAACGTTATCATTTAGCAATAATAATAGAAGCATCTCAGTTTCGTATTTACATGCATATATGGTTTATAATGATGAATCATTATTCTTCATTGAAACTATTACAGTACACTTTTGAAATATCGGCATCCTAAATACCGGCAATTCGAGCTAACGGCACCTGCCTGTATACCGTGCCGACCAAAAAAGAACTTGCCAGTGCAGTACTATAGTGTTCATGTTTATACAGAAGTATTGTTGGCTCATTTAACCAAGGCGAGAGTTGACGCAGATGTGCTTGCCTGCTTTTAACAAATGAGGAACGTTAGGATGGACTGTCTGTTCTACTGCACATCCAAAGCTCTCGCCTCGGTAAAATGAGCCAACAATATGTACATATGTTTACGTTTTTCCTCTTTTTTACTAAATCTTTACGTTTTGTTATGTCTAATTAATAAAATAGCTTTATCAACCTTTCTGTATTGCACACCCCATACATAGGGAGTGTGCTCTATTATTATCGGGATATGCGCCAGACATCAATTGTAGCGATAAAAGTAGTAATTACTAGGTTAATTTTTGGCTCTGACAACTATTTAATTTCTGCAATTACTATATCAAATAAAACCCAACTTCCAAAATAACAGAAAAATCAAAATATCGGCATTACTAAATCCCCGACAGTGCCGTTTTATTTGGAAAGTCTACTGTATAATGAACATAATAATGATATAGGGAGAATTTAATTTTGTAGAATTAGAAAATTCTAATAAAAATAATAAAACCAGTTTATACATATTTGACTAGGTTGTGTTAAGGTCATTCGAAACGTCCTACGAAAGCTCTCACAGGTGAACAATACCAACATTTACGTTAAGAACGAAAAGAATGTTGTCTTGTTGTAGGTGAACGTAAAGAATGTGTAGGCAGGCAGGCAGGCAGGCAGTATCGGATTATGTATTGAAAAATACACAGATTTTAAAATAAAAATTATGTACTTATTCTACCGTTATTTATTTATTTATCTTCTAGTTTAAATTGTGTGTAAGCGTGCCACTAGACACAGCGGATAGCGTAAGCGTAAAGGAATAAATAAACAAACATGTTATTGTTTGTGTGTATTTTTCTCGGGTATAATACAGATTGGAGTGAAACAGATGTATCAGAGAGCAGTCGTTAGGAAAGAAATAGAGAATTTGTAGTTATTTATCTGTTTCACTTCCATCTGTATTATACCCGAGAAAAATATACACAAACAATAACATGTTTGTTTATTTATTCCTTTACGCTTACGCTATCCGCTGTGTCTAGTGGCACGCTTAGAGTGCTAGTCGCCAGAATTGTCAGTTCACAAATTGAATTAGTAGTCCTATTTAGGATCCTACTGCATTAACTTGAAGCAGAAATAATAGATGGTTACGTTTCGTTAATGTTATAGTTGAAGCAACAATGGAAATTGGATGGAAATCAGAATTTGGGTCGGAGAAAAATAGCTACCTTGATTTTTTTTTCATAAATCATAAGGCAATGGAAAGGAATGGAAAGGACAGTGAAAATTTTTATAATTATTGTAAAAATGATATCCGTAAAGGATCAAAGGAATTTGTTTTTTAATCATAACTAACAATACGAATAACAGTTCTTCTATTTAAGTTTGAACGGGAATAATTCCTATCAATTAACACAACAATAAGAACACAATCCAACTGGTTCAGTTGGCGTTTAACACACTGAATTAAAAAAAAACTACTCCTACTACGTAACATTTAGCAATTACCACAACAAAGATTTGTTATTGTTAACAATACCAGCTTACTGGTGTACATGAATACCAATTTGACAAGCATTTCTCGTATTTAAAGGCTTAATTCAAAAATAGGGATCAGTAAATTTATTATATTTACTTACTACAGTTTTTACGGCAACATACTCCTATAGACGTAATCAAATCAGTATAAATAAATTCTACCTTTTTTTCTGTGATATCTGTGTGGTATCTATAACGACATGTCAATTTTACCAACAATTAGTTGTTATGTCGTTTAAATTATTAATTCACACTGCTATTGTGAATTGAATTCTTTTTTTCCAATACACATTCCTTTTGTTTCCTGGTTGTCATTGTTGTACTTAAAAACAGTTCTTCCGCTGCTAGTTGGACGAGTTTCCATTAATCAACGTTGGAAATGTTGAAATTGGTATAATGCTAACTTTTTGCCTTTCTATCTACAAAAAAGTTATTATTGTTTTTGCTTTGAATTGCCTTTTTGTTGTTTCGAATATTTTCGTTTGTATGATTGTTTTTCAATATACCGCAAATAATAAAAAAACATTAGGAATTAAATGGTGGGCTACCTAATAATGGAGGAAGTGTCAAACCGAAGAAATGAATGAATGAACTGAAAAAATTCCGTACCTACGAATTAATTCCGAATGTATGCAGTGATAATAGGTCTGTTCCAACTAAAATCCAAAACTATCAGAAAAGTCCACAATAGTCCGAGGCATGCGCAGAGTGTCTATTTTGATCTTTTTAAAATCATTTGCGCATGCGCCTGACTGTTTCGTTTTTTTTTTTTAGTTTTGGATTCTAGTTGGAACAGACCTATTATAAATTGTATGCGTTAGGAACCTTTTTTGATTTAGCTTCAGAATTCCGGCGTGTGCGGCCTTGCCTTTAACTGCACATGTGCCTGAAATTGTAAGTACTGTTTCTAATCTAAAATATCTTCTTATTGAGCAGAAATGCAGCTTGTTTTGAAAAATTACTACAAATATTAAAAATAAGTAGTAGGAGTCTACTGAAAATCTTGTGCCCGAGAAGTCTATTATATGCCGAGACTTCACTGTACAATTTCGAATAACTTTAATAACACAGAATTGTACTGTTAAATATAACTACAGATATAGTTCGTTAATCTTTACTGAATATTATCCAGGATCTTACAAAATATACCACTAAGACAGGAAGTTAAATTAATTAGTCCTCGGTTTAGTGTTGTTAAATGGTGACCAAAACTTTACAAGTAGTTGGTTTTAGAGGGAGATGTTTAGTATAATTTATTATGTTGATCTTTAATGAACTTGAATATCATGACTGTATATAAGAATTATTCTTTTAAGGAAGCTTAACTTTACTTATTTTTCTGTCGCAATACAAGTTTTTCAGTAATGATAGTTTGGAAAATCTTTTGATTTAAAATATTAATCCCATTGTCTAAAATTCTCCCATTTATTGTAACAGTTATGTGTTTAGAAAACAAATCGAAAATTGCATTGGAATACAATCAAACGTCATTGCAACTTTCAAAACCACACTTCCTTGAGAATAAACAGAGGATACGCATCATCCCACATGATGCCCATTCACTATATTTAGATAGGTATAAGGTAATATTTTTACATCTTCGCAAGTGAAATTATGATAAATCTACTGAAACTTTACAGTTTCAGTTTTTCACCTAACATAAATTTACGATCTTGTTTCCTTGTTTATATCTACACACTTATATGCATTGTTTAAGGCTTTAAGTAAAAAATATATTTCTTTTTTTGACACCATACAACAACAGGTTACACATTAAAATGTGTGACGAGGTTTAAATAATTTATGTCAATAGCTTTGAAATACTTTGAAATACGAAAAGGACCACACACACAATATAAACGCGTACAGGTAAAGGTGAAGAAACACATGATAATACCTTTTGTGTAAATATTTGACATTCTGAAGGGATATATAAGAAAAGTTACTTTTATTTAACGTCTATGAAATGTATTTATTTAGTTGATATATAAACTCGTAGTCACTGTACTTCCTTTTAACAGTACTCCATATGTATATTTTCACTTCATACTGTAGTTATTACATTTAATAATAAGCTTATAGAGCTTTTAGTTCTTATTTAATTATTATTAGAAACAATATAGTCATTTCTCATTTAGTGGGAATAGTGATAACACAGACACCTATCAAATACGCATAAATGTTACAAGGAAAACAGCAACGATACAAAATCATAACAGATCTATTGCCATTTAATTAATCCAATGTTGACAGAATTCCTAAAGCGCCATCCACACGCTTAAGTACCCCGACGGAGATAGGTACAGTGGTCGCCGCTTATTATAATCACGGATAATGGTATCAATCGGATATTGATATCAAAATGAGGCGGTCCCACAGTGAGATTATAATACGCGGCGACCACTGCCGAATTGCTGGCTATTATAATCAACCGGTTATTGTTATCGAAAAGTGCAGGTCCCAAAGTGATCATAATACGCGGCGACCACTGTACTTGAGTAGCGGCTGAAAGCTAAAACTGACAGTTTGGTTGAGCTTGCATATGAGATATAAGCAACTCTGAATGACAAACCGGTCCAATATAACCTCTAGTGGCACGTCTTCCATCATATGAGAGCTGAGCAATGCGGATGTCCGCACCGCATGCACCACTTCGCAACGTAGGATGGATGGAATTAGTACGATTCGCACTTTTTGGTGCTCATCGAACGCAACAGAGTTAACTCTCTTCGTACCCCAACCAGTCCCCAAACGCATTAGAGTGCGCGGAAAATATCATGCGGGCGAACGCAGCTTTAGTGAGACTAGAACGTACTTCAACCGTTGTTAGTTCTATGAGTTTATCTCGTGCTACATTTGCGCTGACTTTCAACGGTTGACAACTTTACTAGATTCCAACATATTATCGTCAGCTGTGTCGCTCAATGTATATAAAACAGTTGCAATTGGACAACGATTTGTTGTCTAAACGTACAATCGTTATGAACACTCAGCCTCGTTGGACATCCTATTGTCAGCTTCTATTAATTGGTTCATTGCTATCCCATACGCTTTCACCTGTTTGGTCGATCCGAGCTTTTTTTGGACTTTTTATTCGGCATATAAGTAGTTGTGATTTATTAATTTCTAAAAGTTCTATTATACATTTTCTATGTTTCCAACATCACATTCTTTAATTATAATTCTCCCACAAGGAGTTTAGCTTGGCTTTGAGGCCACCGATAGTCTTTTAAATTTGTTTTCGCACGAATATCGACAATGATCTGAAGTGGAAATCAGTTGTAATACTAGTAAAGTTTGCCCCGAGGACAAAATATCTCAGTGCGGACCTGAATCCGGGAATCATACGATCGCTCAACTTATTCAACGAGAGTTGTAGCAGGATCATTGAACTAGCTGAGTATTATGTTTTCACATAGGTATTTCGGCAAAAACGGAGCCGGCACCAGGCGCCGGATACGATTTCGCTGGGATATGTGAAAACGTGCTTAGAGTAAAATTACTAGTCGTCATTAATATGACAACCGAAATTGAATGATTTACCTAAATTGTTAATTGGATGAATCAAAAATATATTAATACAAGTTATAATCACAAAACGCGTTTTGGAAACATCCGGTATCTGCATTAAATTTTGATAGTTTCAGTAGGAAATTGTGCTACGCGACATTTTCTAAAACGATAGGGTGGTTTTTAATTGAAAAAACAAATTCAATGGACGCTGTTATACAACTATATCCCAATAAAAGTGTGGTAGTAGTATGTTGATACAACAGTAGGAGAGGGTGGTAGTAGGGGAAATCGTCTTATTGGTTATCTCGTTTCGCTTCATGCATTAAAGATTACTAATATCTGTCATTTCTCTTGCTCCCACGCTTTTCCAGACCACTTTTATTTGCATATACCTGTATATCTACCATATTATGACTTCCAAATTTTAAAACTAAAATTGTTCTTTATGATAAAAATTTGACCTAAAAATTAGTGTTGTGTTAAAAATGAATGGTTCTCTTCTGTATTTACCATTGTTATTGGAAAGACAATTCCGTTTTAAAGTTTCCTCGATTTTTTAGTTTAAATTTTGGAATAATGCCGAGTTAAAATACTATTTTTTATGATGATTATGTCGTTCTACTTCCAAAAAAAAACCTCCCCAAAATTAAACAGAGCACACAATATTTATGTTGAGATTTTTTTGTTAGGAACGACACGTGACCACCTTTATTGCAAAAATATGGAAATTAATGGACTAGTTTAAGAATATCAATTCCAATAGCTTTAAAACAGGCTAATCGTTATCTTTAAAACACGATTGAAATTTTACAATTCATTTATTAAGTTGTTTGATACTTTTTCTTGTCTTTAGAAATTTGAATATTATAGTTTATATAATAATAATGAATGTTCTGCTTTTAATGAAAGGTATTTTTATAAAATTTACAATTAATTTCAGCAAACGCCAGAAATAAACAAGTCATTATCAAAAAAACGATGTTGATCTGATTAAATGTTAAAAGGTCAAGGATGAAAACAGCCCTTAACAAATCAAAAGGTATCAGAATATTCAAGTACAACACATGTACCTATTTCAATATAACTCTCCCTAGTAAATTTTTGAACACATCCTTAAAAACTTTTTTTTTAAATTTCATTTACCATCCATGAAATGGAACGATTGACGGGCAGGTCATAACTAAATCTCGTTTACCTCCTGCCGTTTTATAGTCACTATTTCAAAAAACAGTTCATGTATACCTATGGAAAAGGCCAAGTAGGTATAAAAATTATACAATACCCTGTTGGGGGCTTTTTCCTTTCTATACAATTACAAAGAGAAGAAAAGTCAACCACCAGTAATCATGGATTATTACATTTTCTTTTATATTTCCTAGAACAGAAATGAATGCAAAACGAGAAATTTCTATGGCTATATACCTATATGTATAAGCACAAGTTTATCATAATTTCTAGTCACGTTGCAGCTGAGAAACTGTAATTTATAAATTTATTTTACAATTGTAAAGAATAGAAACAATTAAATTTAAATTAATTATTGTTCATATTTTCTTGTCGAGCTGTTGTCTCTAGTTTTACGCTTGTTTTTCTTTCTATTTATTTGAACGTATGTACGTACTAATGTTTAGAAAGAAATTTAATACTCGATGGTAAAAAGGAGATGTTGATTTGTTGGGGAGAAAATGTCTAGAAAGTTTAGGAAACATTTTAAGTGAATCAAAGCATCAATCAATTTTTATATTTACACAAAGATGCAGGTTCGTTTTGGTCATACGTTTATAAACTAGCGAAAGTGAAATTCAAGTAACAACAATTTGATTGTCTTTTATGTTTTTAGGTGGAGGTCCGAAATACTTCTTCCGCCTATGTTTTTAGATTTAACAATTTTTTTTCAAATTTAGGATGAGGCTATTTATACATACAGTATGTATACGTAATTGGCTATTTATACATACTGTAACACGGCTAATGACGACATTGGGCCGGCTAAGGGCGAAAATAACCCGAAATCACAAAAAGTAAAGTAAATGGTTTATACAGACACCCCTCGCTCCGCTACGCTCCGCTCGGACCGGGCAAAAACCTGTTACAGTATGTATAAATAGCCAATTGCTTATACATACTGTATGTATAAATAGCCACATCCTTAAATTTAATGAGGGTTTTGAATTCTATTTAAAAGTACAAATATTAAAGGCAATAATGATGATAATACCAGAAATTAGAATAAACTAGTTCTGAAAATACAGATTATAAAACAGAGAGACCTAAAAAATTATAAAATTTAAAAGTCCGTAAACATATTACGATAAACTGACTTTCACTTAACCGTTAACGATGCAACAAAACAGTAATAGACACATAACAGATTATTCTAATTATAAATTATCATACACCTGTAGGTAGAGATACATATGTATGTGAAAAAATCACAATTAAATTGCTTTGCTGTATCATAGCACAACTAAATTCAGTTTCAGGATTTTATAAAAATAAGGCAAATCAAAACCATTAAATTTCGAATTAGTAATTATATATGTCGTAGGCATAATGTAATATTAGGCTTTTTATAAAATGCCTAGGCAAAACGAGCAAGTTTATGGCTTTGACTAGGCAAATAATAAATAAAATGCCGGCAGTGTAAGCGTCAGAGCACATATTACGTAATGCCTGATTATTTTTAGGCATTTTACAATTTGCCTAATGCAAAATAATCAAAACACACGAACTGATTAAACGCGCAACTTGAAGCTGTCCAATTAGTCCAAGAGCCAGCGCCTGCCAGACCTACGTTAAAGTATAAAGGCTGAAATTTTTCTTATGTACTCTCAGTAATGTAGGGTACAATGTTTGGGGGTTGCAAATTGTGACAAGTGGTGCTTTCGCTAGATAATTAAATATTTTGATTATAATGTGAGCAAGAGAGAAGGAATGCGCGCGTGTTTCGTGCTGTGAACAAGGACACAAAGTAATGTAGATAAAGTACTATCGCGTCGCAGTAATCGCTCGTATCACCTTGTGTCCTTGTTGACAGCACGAAGCACGCGCGCATTCCTTCTCTCTCACTTACAAATATTTAATTATCTGGCGAAAGCACCACTAGCCACAATTTGCAACCCCCAAACATTGTACCCTACACTACTGAGAGTACATAAGAAAAATTTCAGCCTTTATACTTTAACGTAGGTCTGGCAGGCGCTGGCTCTCAGTCTAAATATCGTCCAATCAAAATGAAAACTGACATGAAGGGAAATAAATTAACTCATTATTTACATCAGTTGTATGTGAAAATATGTACTACAAGATACAAATAAAATACAGTGGTCGCTGCATATTATAATCAGATTGGGAGCTGCACTTTTCGATAACAATAACCGGTTGATTACGTTAAAAGGAGGATTTTTAAGAAATTCATTGGTTATTATTTGGTAACAACGGTTTTACGTTATTTGTAATAGTTTTCATTTTTAACACTGGAAGCTTCCAGTGTTTACCTAGGTAAAAGTTGAGTTAGTTTCCTTAATTGAACGATTGCATGGTTCTTAAATTGAACTGGGCAAAATCAAATGCCCACTCCTTCCTCCATGTCATTCCAAGGAGAAGAGTAGATTCAAAGCATTTCTTTGCAAAAAAATGGGTCCATTTAAGGTGTGTTGATGGGCTTCACGATTATTATGAGTGTGTAAATTGCCAATCTGAGAGCAACTGATTATTTTTGTATTTTTTTGTTATAAAATTGAATATTCTCTATAGTATGTATTAATTTGTTTACAGAGTTTGATTCTATTTTCAATAAACATTCCCACTGAAACTAACGAAAGTAGAACTCGTTCAATTTAGGAAACGTAGGGTCCAAATTAAGATACCAGTCACCTAAATTGGATCATTGAGGCTATTTTGAAAACATTTTTCATAACCAGCCGATAAAGATGCCATTCTATCTTGATGAACTCGTCCACAGATTACAACGTAAGGATGCTCATTAATTTTTTTTTTGAGCTGGTATCGATTAGATTACTATTTTACAGCGATTTTTCCTTAGGGGGTCCAATATAGGGATACAACCTGTGTATCCCACTCACTGCAACAATGTTTTGCAAAGGTAAAGGTTATGCTTTAGGAAAAGATCTGTTTACGTAGGTATTTTCTAAAAATTATTATCAGGCACTCATGTAAACGATAAAAAGTTGCGCATTCAATCAGTTCACGTAAATTTCATTGGTGTGAGAACAACGAGCTTTAAGTTGCGCGTTCAATTAGTTCGCGTGTTTTGACTATTTTGTATTAGGCAAATTGTAAAATGCCTAATATTACGTTATGTCTACGACATATATACTTTCGCAAGAACTCCAGTAGAATGACTTCTGAAGCCATAAATCTCTAAATACTTGGTCACAAAAGAAGAACAAATTATTGGTAGCAGGCCCTGTAATAAACACTAATGAGTACGTTTGTTGGCCGCTTTGCAAGACAAAATATTCTACACAGATGTGTTCAAATATATCTGTTTTGTTTATTTAAGACTCTTTCTCGAAGAAAAATATTGAATGCAAAGGGACCAACAAACGCAAACACTCATACGGTGCAATTCAAGCACAAATCTTTATCTTTATCTTCATCTACTCCCCACCCATTTACAGTTGACATGAATACCTAAGGAGCGAGGAGGGGATGAAAATGGAGATGAAGATTTGTGCTTGAATTGCTATGATTAGTGTTTATTACAGGGCCTGCTACCAATAATTTGTTCTTCTTTTGTGACCAAGTATTTAGAGATTTATGGCTTCAAAAGTCAGTCTACTAGAGTTTTTGCGAAAGTATACATGCCTATTTTAAAAACCTACGCCTGAACGTGAACGAATAGGACCTACAAAGTACTTATATTAATTGGCGGGCTAATAAAGAAAAACCGTAGTTTTGATAAAATATTTATTGATGGTAACAAACAAGAAGTTAATATTGGAATTACATCAATAAAATGCACCGGTACCGGGATGCTTTTATTACATACTAGGTACACAAAAAGTTATATTGCATAAGATGTACATATAATATTGGCATTACATGAAAGTCATTAGATTATGTCGTCAAACTGGCTACTGTTTTCACTTATTGTGATAATTCTATAATTAACTATTATGGACAGATATCAGTTTAGTGTTCCCATTTTTTTTCCAGTTCTAATCAAAATCTCCTAATGTAGTTCTTATTCAGGTCCTTAACATCAGCTTTTGTACACAAGACAGAGTAGTAATCGCATAAATCTTCAATTCAGATTTTATATTCACAACACAACAATAAGATAAAAAAGAAACAACATACAATGTTACATCTTTCATCCATCGAATTTATCTGTGTGCAAAAACAAAACTGTATATATGTACGACCTTGCCGCTCCTATATGGGACCTGAATTTAAATTTGGGACAATAACATCGTTAATTTCTCATTACAACAAGCAATAGAAAAGATTCTTAAAAAAAAACACCTAGGATGATAAAATGAAAGATTGATTTGGAATTTTTTGAGATAGAGAGAGAGAGAGTGGGAAAAAAATAAACAATTACGCAGTTTGGACCAAGAGTGGAGAACCTGCTTGACAGGTGAAAGAATGGTCGAGGAGGCACTTGTTTTAACCTGGAATCGGACCATTGTATGCGCGCATACAAAGCTTTCAACTTTCAATTCAGCCCTAAACACTACATGGCTAGTTGTTGTGTACCTATATCGTGTACGTTTCTCACTGTTTCTGTGTAATCATCTTACCTCTTCAGCAAATTCGAAATCGCCATCGAATTTTCGCTTTCTTTTAGCATCCGACGTACAGATGAGGAGGGCCACTACGGCCAGGACAAATATCAGCCTCATTCGGAATATACCACCGAAACGACAATGTTGTTGTCTATTTCAGGATCACTTTCGTTTCAATAAATCACAAAATTGATCAAAGCCCACCCAATAAGGATAGGTTCTGAACAAATGGCGGTATTTAAACACAATTCAATATAACCAACGTGCGTCGTATGAAGAAATAATATTTGTATAAACTACTAGGTATATAGCTGGATTGAACAACAACCGGCCGCGACAAACCACGACCACTTTTTGATTATTCGATTTCAGTCAGTATAGTAGTAATGCCCCATCTCTTTTTCATCGGAGATTGCGCGGCGCCATACAAGAAAAGCTTTCTTGTCCGTCCAGGATGATGATGATGGCGCACTATGTGGTGGGGTAACTTCGAATACCAAATCAATGCTGGATGCAAGGAACGTATAGACGCGTCGCGCCGAATGGGCACATTTTACGCCCAATGCGAATAACACAATTTACATCCACAATTTAAATATACGATCTATTTCGTATTTATAGAAAACGAATGAAATGAAAAATATTCAAACATAAAAATAAGACAATTTTGAAAAGCTTAACATTTCTTATCATAAAACAGTTTTAGAGAGAATTAAACTTTTTTTTAAGTATAAACGTCTTATTTGTTTAAAACAATTTAAAATTTAACTATTTTCTGTACCATATAGATAAGGAGAACAATGTTCTTGTAAATTAACAGCTGTCGATTACTAACTTTGTAATTAAATATTTATTTCGTTTATCATGTAACTAGTTCATAAATCTATTAAGAGGTCAGTATTTAGAAAAAATTTATATTTGTTTTATTCATAAGAACCGATTATAAAAGGTTGTATCGATATTAGCAGTGGCGTAACTTCAAATTTGAGGCCCGGAGGCAAAGTTTTGTAATGGGCCCCTTCCCTATACAGGGTGTAATTGAAATCCCTTACAATATTCAAACTTCATCATCGCAAATGGAGAGAATAGAGCAGGATAGGGGTATTTTAAGGGTCAAAGAAAGAAAAAAATTGGCCAAAACCATTATTTGATGGTCACGGGATAGTTACTGACCTACTATAATGTTCCCATGCCTAGTATTGAAATAGCATAACAAATCCAATTATTGCAGGGAAGTCACACAAAATAGACGTAAAAGACTCCCAAAATTGTCCGAAATGATGGGCTATCCTAATCAGTGACCACCAAACGATTGGCAACCATATTAGGCGGGCTTTGAATAGATGGTATTAATCTTCTTCATACTGTGCACAATAATACAACTACTAAACACTAAACTAATTGATCACTAGGCAAGTGCCTCCGTGCCTCACGGTAGTTACGCCACTGGATATTAGCCTGATTATACAAAATATCTATATATTATATTACACAATTTAGGACAAAATGACATAGATACCATAAAAGAAAACACCATTTTTATCCCTAAACAAATGAAACGGATTTTACAAGATCCTATTTGCTATAATACAGATTTTCATATTTATCTACATACATACAGTAGAAGCTCCCTAAATGTAACCTCTCAAAATGTAACCTCTCTCAAAACGTAACAAGGTTATCTCTCAAAGTGTAACTTCTCCACTCCCCACCAGCTATATGCTGGTAGCCAAGCGAGAGTGAGATAGGTAGTGTATGAGAGAGACGTATACTATAGAATATTGAGAAGTAGGGATGAACAGCAACGTAGGGGACTGTTACATTTTGAGAGAGAGCCCGGTCCCAAAGTGTTACATTTAGGGAGCTTCTACTGTAAATGAAAATGGTACCAAATGGAACATATTGGGTGTCTCATCGAAAATACCTCCGATATTCTCGTACTTTTATTTATAGATATACCTGTCAATAGTCGAGCCAGGAAGATAGTTTTCGGTGAGACACCCTATATGTATAGGTACAGTAGGGCTAGTAATTTCTAAACACCTTGTTGTAATCTTTTATATTTTATTGATATTTAAAAACTATATTAAATACACACAGTTCCAAAATGTATAAATGCAGACCGTTTTACAATAATTATTATAAATAATTGGAATTATTTAGCGATGTGAGTATCTATATTTTTATTATTATTATTATTTTTACTTCAAATGAACGTAATGCCATTTATCAACTGCAAAAAATGATATTCTAATTAGTATAAAATATCTTACACACATTATCAAAGTCTACTAGTCCTAGGTAAGCATGCTTCATATTTTGCTATAAAGTGAATTGTGTTAACTAAAAAGGGTGTAGTAGGGTGGAAGAAAACCAAAAAAGAAAAAATACAAATTCTAATATAGTGCGAAAAATAAAAAAAAAAACAAATTCGAAAAACTTACCAATAGGATCTATAGATTGTGCAGCTCCAAGAACAGGTGTTTTATTAATCACTTCATTAGCTTCATCAATGGGGATCTTAAATGAATTACCCTCAAGTGTTGAATTAACGCTGTAAAATAAAAACAACAATAATAAAAAATATGCACAAAAAAGATCAAAAAAGTATTATTAGTTAATTTATCGAAATATTTGCAGTGCTGTAACACAAACTTTGAGTTCCACACGGCAGATTTCCGAAAACGGGGCCCATTATTTTTGCATTTAATTTTTTGGACAGACCTTTCCAGTTCTCGATGTCTTTACTTCAAGAGTCACGGTAACAAACAACCTACAAGACAAGGTCCACAATACACTACATCCAGTATTTGACTGTAACACAGCCATCCTCTTTTTATTACTTGATCAGTCTTTGTAGCAAATCAATACTTTACAGACCTTTTTGTAAGCGAATTAATAGGAAATGGTCCTCGAGGCTTAGTTGACCTGATACTTGTTTATTTCAAGTACCAGTACCAAGATACTGAAGTACGAGTTCTGGTACTGGTACTGGTACTTGTACTTGGAAATTTACAGTACTGGGTGTAATTAGCTTAATGTTATTGCCTGTATTGGTAAATTATTGGTCTGTTGTTGTTCGTTAATCCCTCTGTGTTTAGATGAAAGTACTCGTATACTTGGTAGAAATGGACCCTATGTACTTTTTTGACGCCTTTTTTTATGTTTTTCTCTGTCTGTTGACAATAATGTTCTTTACTGACAACCATTTAATTCGTTTCTTTTCATTGCACTTTATTACGTTTATCAAAATTTACTAAGGACTTAACGAAACACTTATCAGACACGCACAGATACTAGACCAGAGTGTGAAATCTGTATGAAAAAATAAAGCAAATCAGCTGCTTTTTTATCACAATCAAAAAAATTACGAAAAAAAGTATTGGTTACCACGGTCCCAAAATTTATCAGCCCCGCCCGCACTAGTGGGCTGCAGTCACGATTGTTACAGTTCTGGATATTTGTAAGTAATTAGAAGTGTAACTTGTCATTTTTCAGAAAATCTAGTGACAGCACTGCGATTTAACAGACTCATAATTTTTGTTAGTAACTAACTATTGTATGAAGACATTATGAAGGTAAGGGGCAATTCCTACAAGGTATGTTAATGATCATTAAGCAAACGACGAATCACGTGTCGACTGTATCAACTTATTGCTGTCACATAGGACAGACAAGGATATCAAATACGCCGTGTGAGCGCCAATGATCATTAATATGCCGTGTATGAACAGCCCTTAATAGCCTAGATATGCAGCAGAGTTAATCATGATTAGCGCTCACACAGCGTATTGGATATCCTTGTCTGTCCTATGTCACATATGGAAGTTGATACTGTCGACACGTGATCCGTAGTTTGCTTGATCATGATTAAACCCTGTTGTGTGTCTAGGCTCTAAGTATTTTGTTAATTAAATAGAATATGAATGTTTAAATTTCAAATCTGTTAGAGATTGTTCTAGAAAAAAGTTGCCTATAATAAAATTCAAGTCGCTGACGTGGACAACTTTTTGCTAATTTTAGATTTCATTAAATAAATCAACCTTGCATTGTTTATCAGAAATAAAAAATCACACACACACAAAAAAACCGATATGATTCAAGCGATAATTAAATAAAATTATCTTTTTAATAGAAAACGTTTTGTTTCGTTTGTGGTACAGTTACTTACCATGAAATGCCCTTGGCATCAACTTCCTTATTTACAAGTAACTTCCAAAAACTGTGTACCTACAAAAACAAATCAATATTAATAAAACTGTTATTCCTCAAATATATTATTATAAGAAATTAAATAGACTAGATATAGATTCATCCTTGAGAAGGTTATCGTTATAAATGAAAACGTAGAAAAAATCAATACCTCGTCGACAATTTTCCATGCAAAATTCGCTGGTTTAGCTTCACCATTAAAAGCAAATTGATTTTCCGGTTTACCATCAGGAATTTTATAAATTTTAAACCATTCAACAGATGCTTTCAATAAACCAGGAAAATGTTTCTCCACATCAGCTACATCATTGATTTGATCAGCTAATGGATCTTTAACATCAATTGCAATCAATTTCCAATCAGTTTCACCTAAAATACAAACACAACATTTGATTAGTTTTTTTAAATTTAAAAATATTCAGTTGGATTCAAACGCAACTCTTCATCGTTATCTTTATCTCTAAGGAGTTGCTTCGCAGTTAACATCAATTCAAACCAAATCCACATCTCCATCTTCATCTTCAGCTTCTCCCCACCCATTTACAGCTGACAAATTCAGCCAATAGTAGATAAGTTCACATAGTAAAGGATAGAGATATAAACTTGCGATAGGAACAAGGATAGATATATGATTTAAATGTCCCGCTTAAGCTTACAGGGCGGAGCAAGCAAATCCATAAAGAGTGAGAAGAAGATAAAGATGAAGATAATGATGTAGAGTTGTGCTTGAATCCAACTGATTCATTTTTTATTAGGTACCTTCATCAATTAAGGCAAGTGTACCAAGTACTTTGACTTGAAGTATTTCACCACGTTTCGCTACACGATAACCAATTTCAATCACATCAATTGGATCATTATCACCTTTACAACCAGTACCATCATCTAGATGTTCGGGATTCTCCCATGTTTGTGGTAAAGCACCATAATTCCATATATAACCGTGATGTGGGAAACAATTCGATACAAATCTGGGTTTGCCTTTTTTCACATCTTGTTTAATAGGATTTAGGATTTCTTTCATTGTTATCTAGGAAAAATATTTATCACAGATAGACTGGTTTTTTGTATAAATCGATTGATTATAGGTAGGTACCTCCATTTTTGCATTGGTCCATCTGGGCACTTCCACAACCATATTGAAGATTTTCTTATTAGCATCAACCACTAATGGTATATCGTGTAAAGGTGAAATTGGTCCATTTTTATCAGCTATTTTAGAAAATTGAGTTAGAAAAAAATCCCATTATTATCAATTCTAGGGGGACACAAGTTCAAGGATCTTATAGGAAAAAGGTTAGCTTATGCAATACTATATTGTGTATACTTACTGATATAAACCCTATAATCAGGGGTGTATGGTGAACCTCTTTCAATAATACCGTATGACATGGTGGTGAAATGATTTGCAATCGATGTAATTAGAGATTTGCCGTACAAACAATCCAACTGATTTGCTGGAAATGACAGAAATTTGGGGAAGCCGCTTTTAAACACGTGTGAAACGGTGATTGTTGACAACATTGCGCACGTTGCGCACCATCTGTTGGTTGAATGATGAACAATTTTAGAGGTTTTACAGTTTAGACGCAAAAAAAGTACAATTTCAACAACTTTTTAGCACGTTATTTTCATTTTTTACAGTATTCTAATGATTTTTATCAATTATGGTTATTGAATCATGCGAATTTGATATTAAAAATGACCTAGTATGTACTTTGATCACTGGGTCACTGTATTACTGTATTGGTACATCGGTACTTAAAACTCTTTGATAATGACATTGATAAATTTATATGAAATTCCTATCAAACTTCGTACCTGGATTTTATTAAAATTAAAATATTGGCCGATACAGATAAGATAAAAAAAAATAATAAGATTTGAGCAAAATTTTCTAACTGAAATATATAGTTAAGCTATTTGTCGATAGATGGCTTCAGCTACAATAAATTCGATCTTCTAATTTTATAATAAGATACAGTAAGACCCCGCTTAATGCTGTTCAATAGTGTTCAGTTATAGCGCCCTATTGAATGCAAATTTTGCAAAATGAAGTACAGTGGTTGCCGGCTATAATAATCACGGATAGTGTCATCAATCGGCAGAGCCATAACTGGCGTATGGCCAATGTGGCCCCCGCGATAGGCGCCAATTGAATAAAGGCGCCAAAAACCGGAAAAGTTATTTTTAATTTTTTGAATAATAATGAAGGAGCTAAGATAATCTCTTTGTGTTTCCATTCCATGCCGATTCTGTAGCTATTATGATATTGATTAAGTAAATCAATTGAAAAAACATTATCAAAAAGGCGCCGTTTTCGTTCCTGGCCATAGGCGCCAAAATTCCTAGTTACGTCTCTGTCAATCGGCCATTTTTATCAAAATCAGTCGGTCTCAAAATTCTCTATGTGTACATTGAATTTTAATTAAAATTTTTATGTAGCGATCGCGGGTTCCTGTCCGTGCCCTGAGGTGCGCCTGCTTCATGTGGCTCACGGTTAATCCGCTGCTGAGCTCACGTGTTGTGTATCATCGGAACTTTCATCATCTAGAGGGTTACCAATAACCATTTTCCCCTTTCCCTAACAAATTTCGCACTTGTGTCCTTTTGAATTTTTGATTTTGGGACCATAAAAAATGGATGCAAGCGCCTACGTGTATATTCTGACTCTATTCGTTCAAATCTTCCGATTGGCACTGATATTTGCTGTCGAAAAAATCGCCAATTACTTTTAAAATCGTTATATCCTAGTTTTACCCTATGCGAAGCTCGTCTACTTTTCGAAAAGCTAGATACCAAGTACCAAGTACCCCAATCGTCATTACCTGGAGGGTTTTCCATAAGCTAATGTCACTTTGACATTTATAAAGATCTATCAAACTTTCGTCATTTCTGCCCATTCCGCACTCATTGTCAGTAGAAAAAATAGTATGTAACACTCGTGCCGAAAAAGACCATTGAAAAAACTCGTGTGAGACGGAAAACAGAGGCCTGATTCTCTCACTTATACATGTTTGTTTAGAAGGATTTTCGTGCTTAAGTTACTTCTATTGCATTTGATTTCAGAAATTCTTTGATATAATTCGTCAGGCCGATTCTAGCAATGATATAACATTTTAAGTACCTATATATA
>JAZBHA010001223.1:15657-26370 GCA_037464855.1 Iselma pallidipennis | reverse complement strand
ATGTAACACTCGTACGGAAAGGGCCATTGCAAAACTCGTGTGATTGGATCACTCGCTATCGCTCGTGCTTCAACTTTCACACTCGTTTTGCAATGAAGCCCTTTCCGCACTCGTATTACAATATACTATTTTCGTTACAATTTGCAAAATTAATTGATAAAACCCAATCATGGTAATTGCAATTAAAAAAGTCGATTGGTAACTTTACGTAAACCTTGACAACCGCCTAGCCCTGACGAAGTTAAATTATGAAGAATATTCAAGAACAGAATGTGTATTAAGTGAATGATGTCGTGTACCTGCCACGGTTTTCTTGACTTTAATTAAATTTATCATCATATCTTTTATGGTATATAGACGTCCAGTATGTAGGAGTGAGTACATGCACCTATAAATATACAGAAAAAAAAAATAATCTTCAACATCTTAACAGTTAGTTAGTCATTCAACAATTTCCTCTTTGGTCTCGTTGATTAAATATAAATCACCAACATTCAAAAAAAAAGTCAACTATAAAATATTTTATATCAAAAGAATCTTTAATGAAAAATTACCAACACGATTTAGATAAAAAAAAAAATAAAAGAAAAAAAGGAAAAACAACACTAATACCGCCATTCTTTGTATAACAAGCACCATTTCAGATATTAATCTTATTAGATTAGAGCCTCAAGTTTTGTTGACAATTTTATTCACGTTCACAATTATTATAGTTTCATCAAATGTACAACAGCAGGACAAAAAAGCAACCCAATAAAATCTTAAACGTGACATGTTATTTTGTCCTTTTTTTTAACTTTTTCATCATACTTAATCATGGGAATTTTATGAAATCTTTCAAGTTTTCTGTACGTTTTTTTTTCCTCTTTTACTCTTAATCTTTATATTAATCTAAACAAAGAATGGAAATTACAAAACTTCATCTTATATTGAAGAAAAATTATAAATTTCTTAATACAATCACGATAATTCTGTAATAAAGCAATGGAACTGATTTATAAAACTTGTTAAAAGATATCGCACACACACAATTTCTACTTGTATTTATTAGAAAATACCAAGTGGGATGTAATGTAATTTAAATTCCATATGACTATACTCCTTTCACCTTATAGATTATTGTTAATCTGGTCATATTTCTATCGAAAAAGTCCCCCTGTAAATACCGATTTACAATAAATTTCATACAATTACAACTTTCTTGTTATTATAAAAATCTACATATAATTTGATTCCAAACAAAAGGAAATTGATGGTGTAACTGAAAATGTTAAAAGCGTGACCAAGTACAACAACATCAGTCTATTTCCATAAAAAAAATTTAATAATGTTGCAATGCAATTCTTGTTTTGAAAGATAGAACAATGAAAACATATTTTACAGTTTCAGTAATATTACAAGAAGTGATGATTTATAAAACAAATACATAATTTAGTTCCTTTCTACTACAATATTTAGTCAGGTTTTTGTGAAAGCCTTTTACAAAATTTATAAAAGCATTACCGAAACCAACGTACTCGATTTCACTTAAAGTATTCCAAGTGTGATAACCCACTTCTTACCAACCACGTCTTTGATACTTCCTACTATACCTATGGTGACTTGCAGCGTTTGGAAAAAAAAAAATCTTTACCAATAAAACTGGCGAAAAAACTGATCGCAATTCTCTAATTTCTATTTTTACATATCAGAGCAATCCAAAACAAAAAAGTAACGCCTTTTCCCCGATAAATTTCAATAAATGGCAAAACCTTGTAATTCGAGGGCAATCATACTGAAAAAGGTGGCACTTAAGGTGATCTAAATAAGGAAACGCCTGAAACTGCGACCTTTGTTAATACACAAAAAATATATATATTGGGGGGGAAAAAGTGCAAGCCTCAATGAACTAGGTCAATAATAAGAATTATCAATAAAACCACAGTAGGTACAAAAAAAAATCGATAATAAAACAAACAATAAACGAAACAGAATGATAAATTTTGGGATTAAATATTGAACATGCAATTCATAATTAACTTGAAACTACCGTTCCACAAAGACCCACATAGACATTACAGAACGAATGTGGATCCGTTATATTGACGCCCTATGTTTGAGAAGCAAAACAGTACCATCGATTGCAACCAAAAAAGTGACACATAAATTAAGAGACGAACATAAAGAATCAATTACACGTGTATATGGATAAACACACTTATAATAATATTGTAATTAATGTAATAATTGTTCACCTTAGAGACCCCGAAAAAACGTCTATGAAAATCATAGAATTATTCAATTTTTTGCTATTGTTGACGAACTAATTACACTATTGACGAATTGTTTACATAAAACATGATTACGAAAATCAATCAACAAAAGAAATGAACAGTTAATAGGGCATACGAATCGGTTTTTTTTTTAGAGAGAAAGGTTTTTCGATTCTTCATTTTAATTTTACATAATACAACTATAATTTTTTTTGGCAAAATTACAGTGTTTGTAAATGGTACAATATTTCATCAATTTATACTTTCTTTTAAATCTACAAACGAAAAAAAAATATATAATAAACATAGTATTAATTACAATATTGGGTGTCTTCTAACAGCGTATTTACAGTTTATTAAATCGAATTCTAGTAACACAAAATCTACATCTTTGTATATAAAAGGAAGGGCAAAAAAATAATAAATAGAGAGAACTTTGCACTCTGAGAAACTGTAAGAGAAAGTTTCTGCAATTTCCCCAATTAGAGTCAACGTTACGGTCACATCAATCGTATTTTAAATAGAAAATGTCTACAATTTTTTTTGCCTTGATACAATTCTTTACGAGAAAGAAAAAAAACACCTAACGGCAAACAAGATGAATAATTTACAAAAAAAAAACAAAAAAAAAATTGAAACTGTTATAACGTTTATTCGTTCGTTTCGTTAACAGATAAATTTCACACAACCTATTAGCATAAACGATCTGAAACTATTATTACAACTACTACTGGTTAATAAACGTAAAACAAACTGTATTTTTCGAAAATAGAAGACAAGAAGGCAAAAAAAAAGTAATATTAACTTATGCGTTACATCATGTAATTGTAAAATAACAGTAACAATTAGCTGTACCAAAAATAAATTAACGGAGTATTTTTTCAAATTTTTGTAATTAATATTAAATAAAATGTTATTCTAATTGTAATTTTTTTTAAATAAAATTTCGATTAAATTGTAATTTAGAACACAATTTGTATCAATACAAGAACAGTAGTATATTGAGAATAGAGGTTACCCGCTAATTAACAGTTTTACAGTAATTTCCAATAAAAGGACAATTACAAATGCGTGACATTAATTGAATAGAGAAAGAGATTGAGAAACTTCCTTTCATCTATTGTTAAATTGTGTGTGTTTTTGTTGAATAAACGGGAAAAAAGCCGACGTGAAAGAGAGCAATATGTACTAATATTATAAACAATCAAAGGAAAAGGATAATTATGTTGAAACTTTCTTCAATACAATCTACAAGAATGATTTATTTCTATGCCAAATTCTCCCATATTTCTCTAAACTAGATCATCAAAATAGTACCATTTAGTGTGGAGCAAAATCACTTTAGAAAAACACCACTATACAATAAGAACTAATTAAAAAATAATCTAACCGGTCATGTTGAGATAAAAAATAAATTATAGTACCTAATATATGTATAAAGAGAGATAACAAGATGAAAACGTGCTGAGAAATACAATTTGCATCCGTTAAAATGATTGTCAAATATCTATGTCAGGACATTAATTCCAAAAATTTCAACAAAAATTGCGGAAAGGTTAAAAACGTGATTAATCTCTTAATAGTTTTCCAGAAAAAAAAAAACCGTATACACATTATGAGTAATTGAATGAAGACGAGAAACTACATTATTACAGGAAAAATAAAAATTTTTAAAAATATTTTTTTGTTATAAAAAAGAAAGCTTTCACTAACCGTCTTCTCACTGACCACCATAAAGAATTAATTATTAATTGTTGCGTCAATTTGTAGAAGAGAAAGCCCCAATAATAGAAGCATTTATAATAGTAGAACACTATTGTAGACAATTTTCTAAAAATACAATATTTAGTCCACAATTTGTTGTTTTTTTAATTAACAAATTTAGCAATAAGTAACACGGATTTGATTTGTTGACAATACTTTTACTTTTAAACTAATTATTATTACGCAACGTACTTCTTATCAAACGGTACATTTTTTCAATCATTTTTTATCTATAAAAATGAACTCAACCCTTTAATAAATTAATATTTCATTGATTCGTTTCTAGTTTATTTATACACCAAGGGATGTATTCTATCGATAAAATTTACAACATGAATAATATCCAGTTTTTCTTTTGCCCTGTCTCATGTTATTTTCAAGATACACGCATTCATCCTTGATCTTGCCAAAATTAATTTTATAAAAATAGATACAGAACTGATTGCGAATTGAGAAAAAAAAATTACATTTATAACGAGATTCTTCTCAAGTGTGTAAAATCGATCGCTTTAAAGCTAGAAAAGCGTATCAATTCATATATTTGCAATTTTTCCAATAATTATATACTGATATTATTTATAGAACTATCTGATTATATTTTGACCTTTATCAATTATGTTTTTTTAAAAGTTCATATAAACACACAATAATTTCATCAATAACAATAATACATAATAATAACAAAATAAAAACTCACCTTGTAGATTATCTAGCATAAATGTTAACAACTTTTGTGTACCATTCGGTTCACTATAAATGGACAGAATATCTTTATTAAGGGGATTACCCACTAAACCAAGTACTAGAAGATTGAATAATTTGCCCAGTTCATATGGCAGGATCCGCAAAAAATTGTGATTTAATTGTAGTTCCCTATTTGGAGAAAAAACAGAAAACAATACAAATTAGTTTTACAAATTTTATATATCATGTAATTATTTAGTTTCGGGAAAACTTACAAAAATTCTGGATAAATACAGGATAAACAGGATATTATACAGGAATACAGGACTGGGTTCAAATAATGATAATTAATTAGCCACAATTCCATAAGATGACTAAAACAGTTTCAGTAACACGGATTATATGGAAAAAAGAAACCTATTTATCGTGCAGGACCGTTTTCTTTACCACGAACCCTCTTTGAATGTCATTTATTGTCGCTAAGATTTAAAACCCAAAGGTCCGGTTGTTCATCTCATACTTAAGGGTACAGTCACTAAGTGACAGTTGAGCACAAGATGAGCAACCAGGCATAACAGCATCATATATTGAAAGACTAATAACTTTAATTCAAGCCCTCACGGACCCCTTGTAAAAATATCGCGACCACAGATTAAGAACCGCGCTGGTGTAGACTATGTATTGAAAATCTCTTATCCTTGTACCTAAAATCATTAATTATGTGAAACTGGCTGCATTTTTTAAATTAAATTACCTAATATTGAAAATAAATACGTGCCAAATTTACTTGCAAAACATTTTGCTCAACAACAGTAAACACCAAAAATTAATTTAAATACAAAAGAACATGACGTTTTTTTTTTAATCTATCTGTTTTAAAAATTCCAAAAGTTTTTGCCGTTATTGTTAATATATTTGCCAATATGAATGAATAATAATAAAGGAGTAAGATGGAATATTTGGGGGAAAAAAATTATTCATACAAGAACTTAAAAATAGAATTTATGTTTGTTTGAAAACAGAAAAAAAGTAAATAGAAATTTTATAAAAACTTATATTCGAAAAATAAATATAGACAGAGAAACGAGGCAAAAAAAAGGGACGAAATAATTTATTAACATAAGGGCACATCTATATAATGGACAACGGACTAATGGGATACAGTTTTTTGTATAGAAGCAGTAAAGGTCAGTTTAAATTATTTGGAACTGATATATGTAACAGTAATTTATATATAAAAGATACTACTATAATATTATGATTTTGGCTTGTTTTTCTTTCAAAAATCAAGAGGTAATTATTCACCGTTACAATTTTAAAAACAATTACTCTACATAAATAATGAAAGAACGGTTCTTGGACCAACACACAAAAAAACTTTTAGTATGACAAACTTTAGTTTTTTCTCCAAAGTTTCCATTCACTTTATTAGCAGACTGATGGGTTTTTATCGCCTTGATGACAAGTTAATTGACAACATCATCAATTTAGACCTTTTTTTTTGTTGTTGTTAATAGAAAAACTATATTTATATATATATTTACCTGAGCTGTATAAGTTCCCCTAATTCAGCTGGTAATGATCTTAATTTATTTGATGATAAATCCAAATTTCTCAAATTAACTAGTTGACATATATCAGGTGGTAATCGTTGTAGGGAATTATTTTTTAAATATAATCCAGTTAAATGGGTCATTTGAAATAAATTCGGACTTAAATTACGTATAGTCCCTGTTATCTCCAATTCTGTCCAAAATGACTTTTTACCAGCCGCTTGATCCTCAGGCGACATATAGGTATGAGTTCTTCTATTAGAACCATTGTTTTCGTATTTGTTATCTTTAGAACCTCGTGGCATAATATATCCTATAATTATTACAAAGAAATAATATAATTTAATAAAACAGAGAGGTGTGTAAACGAAAATTTTGACTCAATACAAATAATCATATTTATACTCGAATTTTGACAATCATTTGAAGGGAACTAACAAGTTTTCAATAAGAAACATCAATTAAATCAAAATATTGATACAATTGTGCCCTTTGTAAATAATATAAGTCTAGTTTGAAGTGAAAAGTTCAACAAACCCTTAATGACCCTGTAAACAATATCCCAATAGAAATACCGGATTTCCGTGCAAGAAAATCAAATTAATCCAAAAAACTCTTGATTTAATCCAATAAACACCTAGAAATTGGGTGAATTTCCTGGATTTTTCCAATATTTTTCCCCATTTATAACTGTTTACTAACACCATCATGACGCAGGAAGCCAAAATGAAGACAAGGAACGACATCAAACAACAATTCTCAACAAACGATTGATTATTTGTATTGAATCTCCCATACGTTTATCATATAAATAATGGACTATTTATTGAAATAATTGATTTAATTAATTACGAATTACCTTCATCTACTCCTTTAATTGATTAAAAGATAACGGAGATATGTATGAGAAGAATTTGTTTGGCAAAAATCTCTTCACTTTACACCACTCAACAACTGTCTCCATAAAAGTAACTAGATTCAGTGTTGCCAACTGTAGTTGACAGTTATGAAAGTACCTAGAAATACCATAGACATTATACAAACAGAGATTGCCATTGAACGTGCTTCGTTTCCATTAGGGTGCAATTACACTAGGAGATTTTTATGTATCGATAGTAAAAGACAGGAAGCTTTGGTATTTTTGGGACGCAGAAAAAGTCACAAGGGAATAATCTACCGTGTCTTGCAACTTTTTTGCTCTTTTTTTTAACAATAATAAACAGGAAGCTATCCTTTTTCTCTTTCTTTACTAATCTACCATAATAGGTTAAGACTTGTGTGTACAAAATTTGAAATCGATGTACCTATATGTGGAGCGTCACTGATCAATCATAGTGTATTAAACAAGTTTGATAAGGCAAGATTTAGTCGCACGCGTCCAAGTGCGACAAAGGCCTCATCAAAAGAGCTGTTTATTATATTTTTTCTATTTATCAGACATCTATATTTAGGGAATTTCGTTGCGGTTGGTCATAATGGCATTTGACAGGTATTCACAACTGTAAAGTGTGTTTCATAATTGCACGAACAGATACATCACGTTTTATAATTTCTCGAGGTCACATTTTATATCGTATTGTAACACTGAAAACCAATGATTTTTGTATTTTATTATACAAGATTGCAATCACAAAAAGGTTTAAATAAATTGCAAATTGTTCTAATCTGAATTTTATTAAATTGTTAGTGTCACATAATTCCTACACGTACCTGTTGTGGAATTATTAAACGCGGCGTTGTGAATCATGTGGTTCAGTGTCACCAATTTATAAAAAATTAAAGTTTCAACACAAGTGTTTGAAAACAGCCTCTGTTTTCATACAGCACCGTTAAACTCTTATAGATGGCAGTACTGCTTCAACTATCTGAATCGCTACGTATGTACGCTAAGACATACGTTTATCATGGCCTACTTGTAAAAATATTGAAATATTGGGTAGAATTAAGTCAATGATTTTATAATAATAGTTTATTGATCTTACAAACTAAAAGCACATACTCTCGTACGGCTTTGTTTATTTTTTTGTAGGTTTTTTTGTTTGTTTAAGAGTGAAAGTACAATGAAACAGAATACACAAGTTGGGTTTTTTTTTGTAATAAAAGGAGAAAAAACCTGCAACAACATTGTTGCTAATTAAAAAAAACCTTATTAAAATTAACACTAACTTACAAAACGAAAAAACTATATAGGAAAAATAATTACGGTTGACCAAATATAACTAGGCTAAGAAGTCCTTATATAGTCTTATCATATTATCTGTACAAAGAACAAAAATAATAATAATAGTACAAAATTCATTATAAATGAATTTTTGATTGATGAATGAATGAAAAATATAGACGATATAATATAACATATAGATTTACATTTTAGGATAATAAACATAAAAACAAATGAACAAAAATGGTCAATATCCTAAAAAGTACAAGAAAAAATAGATATTTTTATTTATTTATTTTTTTGAGAAAAATCAATGATCGAAAAATAAAACATCACAAATATATTGTTGTCATATCAATTACAACTTATTTTTTTTTGTTAATTTTTTCTTGTTTTTTTTTCTTTATTTCGATATAAATTACATCATCGATCCGAGTTTCGCACATTTACTCATTTTTTTTGTGTTTAACTTACAAGAATTATTTAGAAAATCACTAAAAACTACCGAAAGATTTAATAATGAATGAACGAATGAATGCATGAATGAATTGAGGAAGGATTCAGGGGGGAGGAAAAACAGAATTTCTTTTCACTAAGTAAGTAATTGCACATTAAACAATTACTAACAACAAACTAAATCTCCACCATGATTATTATTATTATTAGTATTATTATTGGTTAATATTACGAATTTATTGTTATTTTTAAATACCGATCTAATGTGAAATGACCACGACAAAAAAAAACAAACAAACAATGATAATGATAAATGAGATAAAACATCACAGTTCCCATTTAAAAAACAATCACTCGTGTAAATGTACCGGGAGTACAATGATATTTCAGGTGAAAGTAGGACATAAGTCGTTGATTAGGTCGGTAATACAGATGATCTATTATTATTCAACTGTCAATAATTTATTGTTTCCCCGATCAATTTCAAACAATCTTGAGTCAAAAATATTGATTTAACTAAGCTATAGTTGCTCTCATTATCAGTAGCGAAAGGGTTGAATGGCTTTTACTTAACAAAACAAAGAAATAAATTCTAACCTAAACAAAAACGTCAACAAATGTCAAATTTAATAAAGTATGAATCAAGCTACCGACATACGTTCACATTCCATTGCCTACTTTGACCTGAAATAGTGTTATACACTCGGTATGCACTTCAAATGATAATCAACGAAAAGTATCTTCACAAAATTCAAAAACATATTACGAACCAGATTATGCTGTTTTTTTTTTGTTAACAAACTGTTGTATAATTTGGAATGAAATGAAATAAAACTATTATTTTTTGTGGTTTCAAGCTAAACGAATGTATAGGCACTAAGATACAAGACTTGAAAGTAACTGGTAAAAAAATAAGCAATTAATTGAAGTGTATGTAGTATGTGTTTGTGATTATTATAATAGATTTTAAATAAAGAAAAGAAAAAAAATTGTTGGCACAGTCTTGAATTATTAACCATCCTCTTTCGGAGGTGTGAACCAGCCTAGAAGACACACAACAAGAAAAAACACACAAATAACACCCAATTATAATAAAATAAATTAACGAAACAACTCACCATTTTTTTCGTGTATTTGTACAAGTGATTTAAAACTTTGCTGAGCACGAGCAAGACTGTATTGTCCTTGTGTACAGACTTTCGGTGTACCAAATTGTATACGTGCTTTACCTTTTACTAATGTCGCTGATATTTGCATGATTACAGCTTCAACCGTGTACGCACTAGACCAGCCTTGTTTTGTTAATAATTCCATACAAATGGCCCCACCGACCAATACATAACCACCTATAAAATAAATACATAGAATCAATAAAGAATAGTGATCGGTTTCAGCTCTAGATCATCATCAGCACATTTACTCAAAATATGTAACACAGAACAAGTAGGACCATATAAAAGGGAAAATAATATAGAGGTGCTGATGATGGCCTGCAGCCGAAACCGGTCCGGTAGAATTATGATGGAGGTATAATATTTACCTGAGATGATTGGATATACCACTCTAACAAATGGCGGTTCAAATGGATAAGTATCTTTGAATAACATATTTAATAAAATCGCATCTTTGCCTTCTTTTTCTTTCAACATTTGTAAATCATGACTTAAAGGACTATCGGGGTCGACGGCCATTAAACGGATATTCCATTCATATAATGATTCATTAACGAGTTCTATTTGATACATTTTATTTTTAAACGATTCGGATCTGTAAATATCTCGTAATTCTTTCATAAGACGATCTGTTGCTTGAACAGAACCGGACACTGATCCCTACAAAACAA
>JAZBHA010001223.1:0-15610 GCA_037464855.1 Iselma pallidipennis | reverse complement strand
AAAAAAAAATACACAATTCCATATTATCTATGTGTATACGAAAAAGAAAAAAAAACATTGCGAATTGAATTTAAATTGCAATTATATTACGAAACATTTACACAAATTAAACAGAAGCAAAAAAAAGTGTATATAATATATTCAAGGATTCAATGATCTAAATTACATGTCTCTTGCCTAATTTTGTGTACAGTTAATCTATTAATTTCTATAGACGACAGAGCTTAAAAATGTACCTTTAAATATTCTTGTCTTTGATTCTGCCGTAAACGTTCTAATGTCGCCAAATGTTCAACACCCATCTCATCGGCTTTCGGTCTATTATCTTCCATTTCCATAGCTAGGTCCTCATCACCATCACTATCTTCTTCAGCGTCACTGTCAGCAATATCCGCTTCAGCTTCACTATCAAGACCTTCATCCTCCATGAGTTCAACGCCACTACTACTTATCCTAATAGACAATTAAATAATAATAATAATTAAAAAAAAAACAATATCAATACGTACAGTGTGATCTATAAAAGTTATAATCAAGTGTGCCATGATAAACGTATGTCGTTGAGTACGTATTGATTCAGATAATTAAAACAGTAATGCCACAGCGATTTCAATTAATAGACACAAAAGCCTTTTAAATTAACCTAACTTAATATGGCAGATTAGTAATCAATAGTGAAGTGTAGACATACGTTCCTATAAATTTTATAGATCACACTGTAGTTTTTAAGAAAATATTTACGTTAAACTGAAAATGTTTATCTAGATTGTAATCGAAAAAAAAAGTGTGTTTGTTCTATTTACATACGTAGGAATGCCACCGTTTTTCTTTTTTGCTTAGTTTAGCCTTCTTTATGAAATTCAAAATGAAAGAAGAACAACAACAAGAAATTTATGCAAAGAAATACAGTAAAGATTTAATTAATTGAGAAAATGTTCAATAAATCTTTGTTTTTTTTTCTAAACTGTCAGATAGAAAAAAAGGGTTGTAAACATAAAGAAAATAAAACCAAATTAATCAATAAAATAATATCAGATGTTCAAATAGTATAATAATTTGATCGAATTGATTTCTTGTGTGTTTACAGTAATATTTGTACGATGAATTTGATCACGTTTCTTATTTACAAAAAAAAATTGATATTAATAAGTGTAAAATATTGGATAACTTTTTTTACCAAAAGACAAACAAAAAGGGCAACTTTAAAACGGGTCAATAAACAGAAATAAAATAAATAGGGCGTAAATTTTCTACAAGACATTATAAATTGTATGAGTCAATTTAAAACAATACATTCCATATTTCTAGATTGATAAGAAAAGTATTTATATTCAAAGAATTGCAGAAAATATTTAGGTGATTCATATCAGATAAATCAATGGAAAATAATTACTAATAATTTTTAAATGTGCATCTCTTTTCTAAATAAATTGAGGAATTCAAGAGAGCAAGTAAGAGCCTAGTCACATGGCACCTGTAATTGCAATTTAATTTATTACAATTTAACAAACAATATTGTTTTGCAACAATAGTCTACATTGCGTTCTATAATTCAATAGGTGAATAGACGTTTTTAGAAAGACAGGAAAATCTCCACATGTATATGCACCCTTAATAGAATTCCTTTATAATCATCAACGAATATTGTGTATGACATTATTATTGTAATAATAACAAAAGTATTATCTTTTATATTAGTAGAAAAAATTATTATTATCATTATTCTAGTTATGGAATTTAAATATATTGTTTTATAAATGATAAGAAATAGAATGTATACAAAATAATAAATTTGATTATAAATGGTTGTCTAAATATTTTCAACTGCAATCATACATAATAATAATAATTGAATTGTTTATTTTTATGTTCATCATATAGATATTATTCATCCTGTATGGATTATTTTATTGAAAACAAACAATGTAATGAATCGAATACAGTGAGATCTATAAAATTCATCGTCAGAGTGTCCCATGACAAACGTATGTCGTTACCTGGTTGCTACAGTAACGCCATCTACACTTAAATTTGTCAAAATGGTTTTCCTACGTTTTAATGCAAATTCTGCCTCGATTCTCAAGAAAAGCTCAATCCAAATATATAGCGATTTCAATTCGTAGACACACATGTCATTAACCTTAACCTAACTTAATATGACAGATTAGTAACAAGTGTAGACATACGTTTCTTACGTCATTCAAAATCAATGCTCACTTTGACAATCAAATTTTATAGATCGCACTGTATATTTTTATTTGTCCTCTACGGATCTCAGGGGCACTGGGCAAGCTAGATTATTCTCTGAGCCCCTTTCACGTTGGGGGATCCCCCATCTACTACATATTAGGTATTATTGACAATAATTCTTACCGATTTGTTGTTTGAGGATCAGGTATATGCAGTCTATCTAAATCAGGTGGCTCAGGGACAGCATGTAATCGACATAATTCCCTAAGTAATATTGAAACTTGATGTAATACATGATTATCTAAACCTTCTGTGTTACTTAAAATTTGCACAGCATTTGTAATACTAGTTTCTTCAGAATCTGCAAACCATACAGGTGGTACAGCAGGATAGGTTTCCTATAAAAAAAATAATGAAAACAACGCAATAATTACTGATGCAGTTTTTCAAATTTGTATATGTGGGGGACATGAAAATGGGTACGTGACACTCATCTGGTCTGATCCGTTGCCTACATATGTTAACTGTCAAAAAAACCAACAAAACTAGGCCCCTTTGTTATCATCACCCAACAACAAAAAAAAATCGAACACACAACACACCAACCAACTGATCGACTTACCGTTATATTTGCATGTATTTCATACTTTTTCCCATTTTTACCTATAAACCTACAACTTAATTCATCAACACTGGCCGACACAATCTGAAAACGTTCATGATTTTTCGAAAAAAATCCCTCTAATGTTCGAATTTCTTGTTTCAAAGTATTTAAACACGCCATAAGTTTTTCCCTAAACACTAATATTTATAATAATAAAGTTGATTTTCTCTCTCTCGCTACTAAAATCTCGCACAATCGTACAAGATTTTTTATTATTTGGGTTGAATTTTCACGATACACGACACTTATTTTTTTTTTAATTAGAATTTCGTAATAATTATTTTAAAAACACTTAAATTACTGAATGTTTTTCTTGTTGTTTCGTCGTCGTTTTCCCCGTCCCCGTGTGTGTGTGTTCGAAAGAAAAAACTGTGTTCACTCCCTAGACATAGCAAAATGGCTGCCCGTCCATCTAAACTGGGTGCTATGCTAAGAGACGATACGATCGGCTAGAAACGATCCGGTTCGGATAAGATCGTCGTCATCGTTGTTCGTATTGAATTAACGGGATTATATTCTTTTGTTTGGTCCACTCTTCTCTTGGTCTTCAATTTTTTTTGGGTTTTTTTTTTGAATAGATGAGGGACGTATAGGGCTCACAACAAGGGCCCAATATTGGCTCGCATCAAAGTTTGCCTATTATTAGACATTGATTAGAATTAGTATTAGTTATAATAATTAGGTAAATACAACAACAGTTCCAGGAAAAGATGATTTTCTTACTGGAATTACTCGATAGATATCTAGAATTTTGAATTTGAAAACGTTAAAATTTACCTGAACTATCCTTGAAAGTCACATCCTTGATTGTCTGAACCCAAGATTCAATACCTGCTCAAAAAAACTACATAAAAGAGAAAGTTTCAAAAAAAGTACAATAGACGAAGGGACATTGCACAAATATTTCAAAAATAGACTCAAAATATTAGGGTGGACATACACGGGGAGATCTTGCACTCTTCGCTCTCCCTCTAAAGATAAAGAGGCACTTATGTCCAGTGATGCATTATAAATAAGTACCGAAGGCAAAAAGAGCAATCGCTCAGGGTGCCAACAAGCAAGGGACTACCGAAAAGCGGAAAATACAGGATTTTTCCTTCTTTTTTGTCTTACAATTACTTGTTATTTATATGATGACGGCGGGTGCAGATAGACGGAGAGACTTTCCGCTTCTTGTGATAGTTTCCTCTCTATTTTTAGAGCGAGAGGTTGTATCTACCACTTTAATCGTCGTGAGAGAGCAAGAAAATTTAGGAGCGAATAATCTCTCCGTCTATCTGCATAACGTGTCGATAGATATACCCTCTCTTCCAGTGTATATTCACCCTTAAGGTGCGTATTGACGAACAAATATTCTCTTTTATCCTCTGCCCGTCTCTTACTAAAAAAAAGAAACAATGGATAGTTTCCTATTTATTTTTTTTTATTTGTCACGAAAGAAAGAGAAGAATCTCTCCGTGTAAACGCACTCTTAGGATGCGTGAAATTTTCTCCTAACTTATTCAACTGTCTCTATTTACAAATAGGAGAGAAAGAGAAGGCGTAGTTTTCCTATCTTATTCTTGAATAAAGAGAAGAATGAGTTAAAAGAGAAAAATCTCTCCATTCCGTCGTAACCTGAGAGTTGATGTAGAAAGAGATTACGCTCGCCTAAATTTTCTCCTTCTATCACAACAAATAAAGAGGTAGATGTACTCGCTCTAAAAATAGAGAGGAAACTATCTTTTGTTTAGTTTTTAGCAGAAGGGAGAAAAATCTCTTCGTGTATCTGCACCCTTATGAAAAACATTCGAGTTTTATCGGGAAATCAGCAAGGATTCTGTTAGGGTATGGCGACACGGGGAGATTTTCCTCTCTTTCTAATTGTAAGTTAGAAAACTTTTCTCTTTATTTTTATTAAAGAAAAACACCCTGGTGTCACCACTGTTTTACTTTGCAAGAATAGCGTATGTATTTAGTGTTTCAGCTAATTCGAAGAATTCGGTAATCCGAACACATCCTACGTCTATGGAAATTGGAAACCGACGTCAGGCGTCGACGACGCATGCTTTCATGTACCTAATTATTATTACCCAACACACATAACCATCTAACTAACTATTAATTTTGTAATATCCAATTAAAATTATTTATTTAACCAGAATAAGAATGATGTTTCTGAATTTTGGACGAAAATTTACCCAAAAATTATTACAGTAAGCTAATTTTTTTTTTAATTAATGACCAACAAAACGTATGAAAACTGATTTTTTTTCAGTGAACAAATAAAAAGAATTTTATTAATAAATTTTGTTAATAAATCGTCGAATAGAACAATTAAAAAATTACCACACAAGATTGGATTTATTGGTGATGGTAGTATGGCAAAGGCAATATGCCTTAGTATGTGTAATAAAGGTTTCTATTTCGATTTGTTTTTTCTGTATGTCATTTGAACTAATTATTGTGTTAATTATAGGACTTGTTGATTTTTCACAAGTTTATGTATCAAGTCCTTATTTAAAAAATTTAGATACATGGAAACAACTTGGTGTTAATGTTACAACGAAAAATGATGAAGTTGCCCAAAAATCAGAAATTATTTTTATAGCCGTTAAACCGAATGTTCTTGATGAGGCCTTATACAGTCTAATCGATAAGAAGAGTTCCATAAAAAATAAATTATTTATATCGATTTTACCGGGAATTAATTTACAAATTTTAGAAGAAGTATAAATTCATAATTTCCTCTCCAGAAACGATTTTCTTTAATTTCAAGTTTTTTTTTATAGAAAATAAACATTTTTGATGGTTCCCGAATTATACGAACCATGCCAAATACACCGATGCTAGTCGGTGAAGGTTGTACAGTTTATTGTCCTGGAAAAAATGTTACAGAAAATGATTTAAATATAATACAGACAATACTTGAAGTGACAGGTGAATGTGAAATGCTACCAGAAAAAATGATGAATGCTGCTGGTGCTCTTTCCGGCTGTGGGCCAGCTTTTGTACCTATTTTTCTATTACCATTATTATTATTATTATTAATCAAAACAATAATTTAAATAATATAGATTCAATTTTAGGTTTATTTATTTATTGAAGCATTATCTGATGGTGGTGTTCGTATGGGTTTACATCGTACAACAGCAACAAAATTTGCAGCACAAACTCTTATGGGTGCAGCCAAAATGGTATTAGAAACTGAAAAACATATGGGTGTTTTAAAGGATGAAGTATGTTCAGCTGGTGGTATTACTATTGCTGGTATACATGCTCTAGAAAAAGGCGGTGTTCGGTTTGTATTCTATTTATTTAGAGAGTTTTCGCATTACATACGTTATACAAGCGAACGATAACGTTAGACGTGAATAAGCTATTTGTGCAACTTCCTCTCGTTTTCTAATAGTAGGATTCAAGAGGGTTACAGACACTGATTCATGCGGCGATGCAAGTGAGGACTCCTAGAAATCATTAAACCTGCATCAGCATCAGGTTGAACCCTACACTGATTCCTATAACTCCCTTTAGCGTTAACGTTCTCTTCAGCATATACAGCTATATCCAGATAAAAGTGTGGTCTAGAGTCTAGAGGAGCGTAAGGACAAAAAAAATGACAGATATTCAGTTGGATTCAAACGCAACTCATTATCTTCTTCTCACTCTTTATGTTCCTATCACAAGTTTATATCCCTGTCCTTTACTACTATTGGCCGAGTTTGTCAGCTGTAAGCAACTCCTTAAAGATAAAGATAAAGATGTAGAGTTGCGTTTGAATCCAACTGATTATCTGCCTTTGATATATGAACTGAAGTGAGATAAAAGCACTTCAAATGTGTTTCAAACGATTATAGGAGAGAATGGTAGTAGGGGAATCGTCTTATTTATTATCTCGTTTCGATTCATGTACCAAAGATTGCTAATATCTCTCATTTCTTTTGCTCTCACGTTTCTCCAGACCATACGTTTATTTGAACCCACCTGTATACTAAAGAAAGTCTATCGTTTTTTGCAGGGGTGCTGTAATGAATGCTGTCGAAGCATCTGTGAAACGATCTGAAGAACTTGCAAAGACTGCATAAATCTACTACAATACACAATTATGAATTATCATAAATCTTATTTAATTTCAAAAATCTCAAAATAAACAAAGTGACTTATAAATTATTCGTATTTTTTTTGTAATTCTTTTTTATCTTTATACATATAGCGATCATACTGTGATAGTATTATCAGACAGTGATAATTTTTCGAGATCATTATAATGATACGCAGTCGACATTAGAAATAAAATCAAATAAAAAAAAAGAATTTTTGATTTAATTTAGAACCAACCAGAAAAATCACAAAAAAAAGAAGATGGAATTTTATTTAATTATAATGCTACCTATAGCTGTTATCTATTTTTTTGCAATGCTAATTTTTCTTTGGACATTCGAAATTGCTAAAGTTAAATATTTACGAATGATCGATGAAGGTGAGTTTATCAATTAATTATTTATTTCTAATAATAATCCATTTTTTTCAAATATAAATCAGGTTATTACTTTATTTGGAATCGGAACAGTTATATTGGTGTATCACCGGAAGTTGCACAAAATTGTAATAAATTTGATAAGATTTTTTTCGATAGAAACAAATTATTAATAATTAGGGTTTGTTTGCAGTGGGCATAACAACAGGGGAGGACTCACAAGATTTCCACATATAATCTAGAGGAGCTTAACACAAAAAAATCTACTTTTATAGAAGTTATTATTATTATTATTATTATTTATCTTATAAAGCGCTCTACTTATCTAAAGATAAAAGATAATGGCATATATTTCATTTATTTCATACCTTGATTGTTAATTTCCTGTGAAACCATATACATAAGATAATTGTTTAGTAAATTCTTTACTTGCTCATATTTTTTTTTTGAAATAATTTCCATCCATATGGATGTTTTAGTAATTGTTTTATTACCAATTGCATCAATATTCTTATGTTGTATGCTTATACTCCTTATTGTTTTCGAAAGAGGTAAAAACCAAACTATACAAATGATTAATAAAGGTAAGTTTACATTAAATTTTTGTGTTTTCTTTTTTAGTAAATAATATAATTTTTTTCTAATCTTAGGGTACTACTTTTTCGAAAAGAATGATTCATTCATTGGAATCCCACCAGAATATGTCGATACTACTAATGGTGTTGTTAATATTGTTCGACAACTCACTAGAGACACTTATTAACCAAAATAATAATTATTATTAATTTATATTGTAATTAATCAATATCTAAATAAATATATTTTTCTATCAATAAATTGTATGTACCTAATTAGAACCATAAAGGACCGGTTTCGGTCTTTAAACCATCATCGGCATCCAATGGTGGAGGTGGCGAAATATACGTAGCCTTGATCATACACTCCGCCCTCTGCTTCTAGTTTATGTTAAGGAGTGCTTAGGGCACTCACTTGTTAATTGTACATACAATGAGTCCTTTTTCCTAAAATTATTTAAAATATTCAGTGAAGACAGCAGTCGCGGATTGATGCACAGGCGGTGGAGACGGCCACCTCGGGTCTCGGAAAACAGGGCCACCCCGCATGCCAATATTTACTTGTATTTTGCATATTGTTCCCAAAAATCGGTAACGCCTGTGACCCCGAAAAAACTGTAATGCCTGGGGCCTCTTGAAGGCCAAATCCGCCACTGGAAGACAGACTGTCTAAACTTACAATTAGTTAAGTGATCAATGATGTACGTCATTTATTTTTATTTTTTTGGAAAAACTGACGCAAGATCGTTAGATAAGCTGATAGATAATACATATCGCTTTTCTCTGTAATACTATTTAGAAAATCATCATTTTGTTATCATTAGACAGAGAAAGTGTAATCTCCACAAATAGTGAACAAATCAAATAGTGCAAAAAAGAAAAGAAAAAAAATGGGTAATCACCATGGTCCTCGTAATTATATAATTTGTGGTGTTACAATTGTTGCTACAATGATATTTTTTATATCTTATGTCGCAATAACTAGTTACAAACTCCGGAAAAAGATCATTCAAATGGGTAATAATCATATTAATTCTAGATACAGTAAAACAATCGATTATCCAGACTAAACGGAGATACGGATAATCGAATGATTACTGTATTGCTAAAAATCTTGATATTGTAGGTAGATTAATCCCAGCTGTACGTGCTGTTGTTATTGGTGGACCTGTTGTTACGATTTCCCATGAACATTGTGCATCACAGTGTCCACCACAACAACATATTCAACAACCTCCACAGTTCCAACAACAACAACAACAATTTCAACAACCTCGACAACTTCCACAAGCTCCACCACAATTCCAACAACAACAACAACCACATCCGGTCTATGAAAATCTCGATTTATCTAGAACTGATTGTGAGCCGTACTATATCGACCCGTTAGACGTACACCAGCAACCAGGTAAGACACAATTCTTATCAAAAATAAAAAATTACGAATTTCTTATCAAAAATGGATATATTTTAGGTTGGCGCAATCCATCTGATCTACCACCACCATATTCATCAATAAAGAAATAAAACCTGTCTGTTTCTAATTCAAATAAACCGATTTCGGTGCTCGGACATTAATTAAAGGTGCTGATGACAGCCTAGCGCCAAAACCGGTTCGCTTTTGCCTTTTCAAAAATAAACATATCATAGATTTTGAATTATTTTTATTGTTAAGGGGGAATATTCTTTACATTATCTGTTTCTTTAACACATAGACATATTTTTATATACAAAATTATTATAAATGGAATAAATTTGAATTATTCTACAAATTCTTGTTTATTTTATGAATTATTTGGTTGTGGTGTTGGTCCAAATGCTGCATATTCGACACATCTTGATGGATCAGTTGGATAATATTCTTGACATTTGGTCATTAAACGTTTCAATGCTTGTATATATTTACGTTGTGTTTCATCATTCATTACATGTGCAACATTTTTTGAAAAGATCTTTTCACGTCCAGTACGTGCATGTATACCAACCATAGTTACACCAATTGGCCATGGAGCATTACCAATTGCCATTTGTAAATAAGCATCACTTGCCTATTTAAAAAAAAATAATAATAAATACAAATCAATAAAATATTTCGAAAGTAGAAAAAAAATCTATCAATATTATTACCTTTAAATAATTTCGATTTAATAGATGAACAACAATCTCTGTTAAACTATCAGAAATATCTTCAGGTAATGTAAAAGTTCGTAGTTTTCTCAACAATGGTTTCAAATATTCTTGAGTTTGGGCATATGTAGCACCAGCTAGTTTGCCTTTAGTGCCACGTTTCTCTTCTAATGAACGATTCTGCAGTTGGTCGTTCCAGTGTTTTAAAATTAACTGAAATAATTTGCCTAACTATACATCGACGGCTTAAACGAACATAGATGTTACCGCATAATAAAAATTAAACGAAATAGGGGCAAAAAGTGAGTGATAACTGCTCAGAATGCTACAGGATCTGATACGAATGTAGTTCGATATTGGAGGATGTGGATTCCAGGACACTGTGGAGTAGCTGAGCCGCCACCATAATAAAATTATTAACCAGTAAATGGGCAAATGATGCCCATAAGAATTACTGGTTAGAACACCAGAAGGTGTGATAAGCTAGGAACTTTATAGAAAATCTCTCTAGGAGGCTCTTAAAACCGGTACTCAGATTAAGTACAGCCAACTTAATATTGCCACTTAAATGAACATGTGATGATGCTGGGAATCTCAGCTGAGGAATCGCTCACTTGGACAGCATTTTATCGAAGAAGCTACCGTTCTGGGCTCTATTAAAGACTGGGAGCTATCGTTATAAGAATCTCTTATTAACACTGAATTAACATAAAAATCCCACGTGTCGCCTGAATGGTAAAGAGAAGCTACGTAAATCGATGTCCGTAATTAGAAAAGAAATATGAACCTCTAATCATATTCATGAATTTGTAGATAATATTTGAGATAAGATAAGATTAAAAATACCTTCACACAGTCATTTACAAAACAATTGTTAATAATAATAGAATAGAAATGGGCGAAAGCGATGGTACATTTCTATCGTTAATTATATTAATAATATTATTTTATATTGCTGGATTGGGTATTGCATTCTATATAAGGATACGAAAAGTTTATCTTATACGGCAAATCAAAAATACAGGTAAATTACTATTATATCGCCTATACTATTTAGATTAAAATATATGTATTGTCATATAAAATTGTAGGTCGTGTTATTTCATTATCGTCAGCATTAATAACGATGTTGATGCAACAATTACAACAACAACAACGACAACAAGTCTCTCCAATTACAGGTAAGACGATTTTAATCAAAACATTGCTTAAAATATGTAAATGGGGATTGTCTTTTTTTAAATAAAAAAGGTTTACCAGCACCACCACCATACACGATAGAAACACCAGAAAACCAACCAAGATCACCACCCGAAATTGAACCAAATGAATTACCACCACCGTATATAGAAAATCCAACATATACCCAACCAAAATAAATACTATTGAACTATGTATTGTTAAGTGAATTTTTGTTGAAATTTTACCTGAATAAAATGTACAATTATTGTCATATCACGTTCACGATCACCTTTACCCATTTTATGTGCCATTTCTCTAATTTCCTCGTAACTTTTAATTGGTGTTTGTTCTTTGTTTGATGATTTATTATTTGATTTTGTATCACTAGTTGATGACATTAATTCTTCTAGATAGGCTTGATCGACTTGTTCCATAGCTTCTTGGAAATCATTTCGGAAACCCTTAAAATAAACAAAAAATTGACATACAACACAAAAATCAATTGTTTACAATTTGTCTTACTTTATTAACTTCCGGTTCTAATAATTCACATTGTCTTAAACGTCTAAATGCATCAATTTCCGATTCACCAAATAATAAAATCGGTTCAGAACGATCTCTTAAACGTGATATCACCTCATGTCTTGGTAAAATACTAAGACCTTCTACTTCAGAATCAGTTTTATCACCGGTCGGTGTTACATCCGAATGGATTTGATCATCGTCTTTATGTTTACCATATTTTTGGAAATATTCTTCTTGTTCTTTTGCCAATAATTCACCTCGTTTAAAATATTTCTTCTCCGAATTCTAGAAAGAAAGTTAACAACATCAGAAATATAGGTTATGTTATGGTAAGTTTTTTTGTTGTTGAAGACTTTAATACTTACAAGTAGATTCTTTTCTTCTAGTAATTTGCGTTTTCTTGCTATTTCTGCCTTTAAAACATCCATGAATAAATCAATTTATTAAATTATTTTGTTCACAATTAACAAATTGAAACTTTCATAAACAATGATACGAACATTTGATATTTCAAAGTTGGCAACATCCAACCAAGAGTCTAGCTATCAGACCATGAGTAACTATTAGTAACCATCCGGTTAGTTTGTCACACAAACGCTATTTAATAGTGAGTCCAATTATTCGGTGCTTCTTGGGCGGCTCGAAGTCTTTTATGCAGCCTCTCAATGACGTACACAAAAAAGGAGACCTATAAAAGAAAGTCTAGCCTCAATACGCTCTTCCTCATTGTCGGGACACAGTCGATTTATTACGAAAGGTCGCTCATAGTCTGACCGCTAGACAACTGTCGCTAACTGTCAATTACAACTTAGCCAACATTTAAAAATTGAAATTTACTAGACTTATACCGCCAATTTCAAATTCGTGACTCAAATCATCATTATTTGATTATACTGTTCGACTGATAAAGAACAATGTAAACTCGCTTGAATTTTTGTTCTGCCAAGGATTTGAAACAAAAAAAAAAAGAATTTTTTAAATAATTTATTTAAATCAAAGCTAAAAATCACATGTAACAGCAACCATATAAAACAAATCTAACTATATACACATACGATTGAAAAATATTCAAGATAAACTCTTACGATCAGCTGCCCTCAATCTAGTGGCGTTATTCTTACAGACGATGGTCGGTACTGTGGGAAACGTCTGGGCGTATAATAATATTGTCCAGGAGTACTACTAGGTAGTCCTCTAGCTTGAACAAATCTTGCATTCGGTTGCATATAAACATAGCGTGATGTTAACATTGATGATGATGATGGTGGTGATGGTGTTGGAGCTTTACCTTTTATTAGAAATGCAATCGTTGCCACTAAACCGCCCATAAATTGTGTCGAACAATGCATAAATGTTTGAATAATTGGCGTACAAGTTACAATCAATTTACGTAATTCTTGTAATACTTTTAATGAAAATTCCAATAGAAATCGAATACTATGAATTGAAAATGTGAAAATTGTTGCAAATAAAACCAATAGAAATACAGTTGATTCTTTGATATTATTGTATGTTAATAATTGTTTCATTTCTAATAGAAAACTTTCGGAAAAATCACCGAAAATTTTCCGAGAATTCTCAAAGATCTCTTCGGTTCTAGTTGTTGATTCTTCACTGGTATCAGTGATATTTTCAACATTTTGTTTCTGATATGGTCGTACTGTTTTCAATTTTAAACAAATCTCATCATCTAAAAATAATATATTTCGTACTTTATACCAATACGTTCCGAACACTTCCTCGTCCAAAACAACCCATATATTATGCCCAACTGGGGCACCGACTGTGGTTGGTGTTGTTATACCGATCCATGTTTTCTTATCATAGAATTTACTACAACGTTTCTTTACAACTAAGAGATTCTCGATCAGATCATCTTCATTGTCATCGATTTTAATAACATCACGGTATGAATTTAATGAATCAACAAAACGTTTCTCTTTAAATGTACCAATAAATAATGCACCTTTCAACATATGTTTACAATTGTCTTGTAAACGTTTCTCAATATCTGAACCATCCGAACTGGAACTGGTACTGTCTTGACTAATTTCGGAGATTCTCGTCATTTCTCATCTAGAAAAGGTTATACCATTATGGAATTAATTAAATATGATAGATTAGCAACATTTTCACGTACAAAATCTGAGAAAAAACAATAATAAAAGGTGGAAATTTTACTGGGAACTGATGTGGACTTTGTTGTTGTTGTTGTTGCTGTCAAATAATCATGGAGGTACGTCACATTCAGTTGCACAACCACGTTTTCGCGACGTATTTTATTTGAAGTGATTTTCACTGAAATATTTCGCACTAATTTGTTGAATTTAGTTGCTTAAAATCTCATTTTGGATATTTCAGTGCAATTGCCAAAAATTCTACAATTAGAGACGCCACTGGTTGAACTGTCATTTTGACAGCAGGAACATGAAATCAAGGCACGTATAAACTAGAATGGAAATTCTGTGTTGGCACAATTAAAACTATGGCGGACAAGCGGGAAATTTAAATTGACCAGCACTTACACTAGAAATGTATGAAGTGACTTGTTCTTATTTGGTGAATAAGTCAAATTCTAATATGAATGTCAAAATACGTATCTGTTAGACTTATAATTCTACATTGCTTTTGATGGTAGACTTTTATTTAGGTTTTTCTGACTTTTAATTAATTAGAGTTTTATATTAAAATTGAAATTATAATTGAAATATAAATAATAAACTCCACATTATAATAATAACGTCTATAACGGTTTAAACAGATAACATCTGGTGCTTTCATCAAATTTTGCACTGAAAAGCTTGAATAATGTCAAATAATTGTTTTTTACAACCTAATTATGAGACGTTATAGGGATCAAAATTGAAATAAATAGGCAAATCGAGCGAGGCTAGTGGGCCCTTGAACGAGGCTAGAGGCCTGGTGTGCCAGGCTAGGGTACTTGGTTCGTAGCTCGGTTTAATGGCCAGGGGCTAGGCCTGGTTCGCCTGTACAAACGTCTTCATTTAAAAGCATGGTTTGAGAAATTGCGCGCTGTGCGCTGCTAGGTGCTAGGCTCGGTGCACCAACTTGAAGTCGGAGTAAGTGTGATTACATGTTGGTGCATTGCCGGGACCAGCATACCTATCTATTTAAAACCATACCTTAGCTTAGAATAATAAAGGCTGATGTGTGCAAGGTGCAATGGTCTCGGCGGTGCGCCAACATGTAGTCACTCTAACGCATACAATTTATAAAACCACCGCATACATTCTGAATTAATTCGTTGGTATTTTTTCAGTTCATTCGGTCAGAATGCACAAATCGCCCGTCTTGGACGCACATTTTGAATAATTCAGATTTTGAATTCAGAACGCTGGTTTCGGCATATAGTGCGTATGGAGCGACGCAGATATAGTCAATTTATTAAGTTTGTGCTGTCAGCGGGTTCAGCATAATTAGGCGACAGCAGAACGATGTGTGGATACCAATTCTGAATTGGGCTCTGAATTCAGAAAACTGTTCCTGATGTTTGCTGTCGGTCCTTGTTTTCAGCATACTAACAATAAGAATAATAAATCTTCTTCTGAAAACATAAAATTCTAACAAATTTTCCACTTTCTAAATATAACCAGCGAAAGCATTCTTAAATTCCTCGCCATCACGGATAATTTCATTAGTAATTTAGCTAAATAAAAAAACGCGCTGTCAATTAAAATCAAGGCGACCGTAGCTGCGTTCGGCCGGACAACTCTAAACGCTCTTTTCGCGGGCGAAGAGAGTTAACTCTGTTGTATTCGACCAGTACCAAAAAGTGCGAATAGTGTTAACTCCATATGTATCACCTCGCGATATGGTGCATACGGTGCGGGCATGCGCATTGGTATACTGTCATATGATGGAAGACGTGCC
>JAZBHA010001222.1:0-26450 GCA_037464855.1 Iselma pallidipennis | reverse complement strand
TTTTCTATATCTTTTATCATTTTCGAGTTATAAGCAAAAAAAACAATTTTTTGAGGGTTTTTAATTTTTTTTTCCCCTCCCCGGGGGGTGAGGATTTTCAAATTTCGCATGAGGTTTTGTGATGGTCAAATACAACTTTCCTAAAAAATTCAGCCATACTGCTTGAAAAGTCGATTTCAGAACGATTTTTACTGGACTATGAAGAATGACATAAAAGTTGGACAGCAGAGACCATGAGTAGAAAAAAATAATAAGTTCTTACTAGTTCAGGGGGTTTTCGCTTGCAACTGCGGCCTGTGTAAATTAATAAACTTGTTAGGAGTATTATATAAGCTTCAATATCATATGTATATCATTATCACATACACTTTTTTCCATAGTATGCTATGAGTAACAAAATGTGGTTACTTCACTGGCCTAACTATGACAGGATTTCGCGCGCGAATTTCAAAATTAATCGCAATTTTTGATGTCGAATATTTCAGAAATACTCAATTTTACGGGGGAATGACTATCCAAACCATAATCAGGAACTCGAAATCTACTTGTCTGCAAAATTTCATCCGTTTCTGAGTGTTCGAGCTCGGGTACTTCCCTTGTCAGTTGGAAACAATATTTTTCTAAAACGTAGAAATTTATTGATTTATTATGCAAAACGTAGTTTTTACTCACAACTGTGTTTAATTTCCAAAAACAAACTGAGTAATGTACAAAAAATTACAAAAAGATATATGTGAATACGTCATAATGGTAAAAATAAGGTGAGCTCATACACAATTCGGAATGAGCTCACCTCTATCGTCTACACCCTGGATACTATCAAAGTAATGGCTGCCGATTTCACTTCAAAAGCTAGAGTTTCCCTTCTTTATTCACTTTTCCCTGATCTAGCGGTCAGACCCTGCTCATGATCTGATCTGTAGATAGTTGTCAGCTGTCAATTTTGCGTTTTGACAACTCAAGTGACAACGACAACAGTGGGTGTATTTTTTAAAGAAAATTCCTGACGAAAAACCGTAATAAATATAGGAAAAATGAATGAAAAAGCTGAACGTGATAAGAAACAATTAGCAATTTTATATTCGGAATTGAATCGTTTCGGTCAAAATAGTGATTATGAGCGTGCTATTAAAACAGCAAATAAAAGTAATATCAATTCTAACCTATAAAATTCCATATGTTTGAATTATTAATTTGATCAAATTTGTTTCCAGTTCTAAATCTAGCACCACAAGAACATTTAGCGTTCCATTACAAGATTGTTTGTTTAATTGAATTATCGAAATTTGATGAGGCTGTCCAATTGTTGAACAAAAATCCCACATTCGCCAGGTAAGCACACCTGTGGTCTTCTCGTCTGTTATCGTTATAGTTTCTTTGATTGTAGCAATCTACCATTTGAGAGAGCTTATTGTTATTATCGTGTAAACAAGCACGAGGAAGCTCTAAAAATTCTAGATTCACTTGAAGATCTAGATTTACGTTCGAAAGAATTAAAAGCTCAAGTTTTGTATCGTTTAGAAAATTACGAACAAGCAACAAATCTATATCGTGAGATAATCAAAAATACAAATGATGATTATGAAGATGAACGTCATACTAATCTGACAGCTACAATGGTATATTTAGACCCTAATGATAAGACACGTAATCAAATCAATGATTTAAGAGATAATACGTATGAATTGTGTTATAATAAAGCATGTCTTTTAATTGCTTACGGTTTATATAATGAAGCTGAGAAGAAATTGCGACATTGTGAGAAATTATGTCGTGAAATGTTAGAAGATGAAGAAGCTACTGAAGATGAGATCGATATTGAATTAGCATTAATACGTATCCAGTTAGCATATGTTTATCAGAAACAAGGACGCAGTAAAGAAGCACAACAATTATATACAGCAAATCTAAAAATTAAATTAGAAGATGTTGCACTAATGGCTGTTGCTAGTAATAATATTGTTTGTATTAATAAAGATCAAAATCTATTCGATTCAAAGAAGAAGATGAAAGTGGCATTAAATGAAAGTTTAATGTTTAAATTACCATCAAAACAACGTAAATATATTGCATTGAATAATGCAATTTTAAATTATTACATCCATCAAACGGAACAATGCGAACGGATTTGTAAACATATTGAGAAACGTTGGCCAGAACTAGCCAGTTTTACAATTATATTGAAAGCATTGAATTTAATTAAAGGTGATGATACGAAAGATGCTATTGCATTATTAGAGAAATTCTCAACAAATCAAAATCACGATCATTTATATATAAAACTGTGTATAGCACAATTATATTTAATGCAAGTAATTATCAGCAAAATCTCATAAAGAAAGGTAAATTTATTGGTTCTTGTTGTTGTTTTTTAGGGGAATAAAATTGAAGCTTGTAAGATTTTGGAGAATTTAGGTGAAAACAGTTATAAGCCAGGAATTGTGGGTGCTTTAACAACATTGTATCTCGGATTGGGTGATGAAGCAAAAGCTTTACAAGTATTCGAACGCAGTGTGGAATGGTATCAGAAAAATCGAGTAAGATTCTAGAATTTTTCTCAAAATAATTCAATTGTTAATTATTTCCACAAAAATGTAGAATGAAGAGGTGAATTTGACGAGTATGTGGCGACAAGCAGCTGATTTTCATATTAGAAACGGCCACCCACAAGTGGCTGCCAATTGTTTAGAAGAATTACGGAAAGCGAATGAGAATGATAAGAGGATTATTGCACAATTAGTTCTAGCACGGTCTCAATTCGATAAATCTGGAGCATTAGAATTGAGTAATAAATTACCATCAATTGAAACGTTATCACGTGGTGTCGATCTGGAAACGCTTCAATTAACAACAACCCCTGTGTTTACTAGTAAGAAAAGTACTGCAACTACTAAACAAGAATCGCAACCGGGGTAAGTTTCTTGCCGAATTTTGAAATTTATTTAAATGGGAATCTCTTTCTGTAGGACACCCCGATCAGATGGTACTTTAGAGAAAAGGAAGAAACATAAAAAGAAGAAAGGTAAATTACCGAAGGATTACAATGCCAGTATTCCACCAGATCCGGAACGTTGGTTACCGAAATACGAACGAACCGGATATAGAAAGAAGAGAGATCGTCGTGTTCGGGAAATTATTAAAGGTTCACAAGGAACGGCTTCAGGACAAGCAGATCAATTGTAATATTGTCATCATGTATCAGTTTTTCTTTTTATGAATTAAATTATTTTATATTTTAGTGATTTTTCAAGTAAAATTGTTGAACAAGAAGAACGAGAAAATCAAACTGTTGAACCATCACCGAAAGGCCGGGTGCCACATCAACATAAAAAACCGCAGAAAAAGAAGAATAAACGGCGTTAAATTCATGATTTTTTTTGTAATACGGGAATGGTTTTGAATAAAATCTTTAATAATAGAAGGAGTAGGTGTATGGTCATTTTTCCCGGTAAAAAAACCTCAATATTCAATACAATTACAATTTATGTAAATTTGTTGAAATTTTCTACATTTAAAAAAAGTGCAATACTTCAAGCGAAAAATTAACATTTACACCATAAATTAAAAATTACAATGCATAATCCATTTCATAACGGATATATTGGTTTTTCGGATCATTAGCAATCCGTGGATAACCAGCAACTAAAGCATCTTGACCACCTATATACAATGAATTATAAATCTTCCAATAGACATCTCTGACTTTTCGAGCTGGATGAAATAGACCCTGAAATTTTCAAAAATGACACATTAGAATTGAAGAATTTAATTTTTTGGAAATAGACGTATACTTTTGCCAGGCAAATAGTGGTTTTATGACCTAGGGCTTCCGCTCACCACGCCCGAACCGACCGACCTGACTCGTCTCGGAAAAAAAAGCATTGGTTCTGATCTAAGTCCGCACACGGAGACCGACACGTCTCGAAGAGTCACTGGGTCATAAAACCACTATGGCAATACTTTACCTGCAATGTGTATTGTAAAATTTTGACGGGTCCTAGTGCAACTCTCATCCCTTCAATTGCATCCATAAATGCTTGCACTAAATGCGGTGATGTTTCAAATATATTTGGCCATACATAGTTAAGTAGATGGATTAAAGCATCTTCACAACCAAAACCATAAACACCTAATGCCATATGTTTGATAGCAGCACAGGCAGTTTGTCGATGTACTAAATCACGATCCATCAAAGCATCTTCTAATAATGGTGCTACAGCATAAATATAATCTTTACCCATTTCACCAATATATTCAAATAGAAATGATAATGATTTTAATACACCATTTTGTACATTCAATTCAGGAACACGATATTCATTCATTAAAGCTGGTAAAACGGTAAATGGTGAACATGTTTCAGCTACAATAGCAATAGCAACTGTTGTACATACACGATTTTGACGTTCTTGTACTTTTAAATTATTCAATAATGTTGCTAATACATCATGTGGACCAATAGCTTTTGCTATATAACCAAATGTATTAACGGTGGCACGTCGTATAGCTTTTTTATGTGCTTTCAATAATTCTAATAATTCAAAACAGATTCTCATCCATTCACGTGCTGAAACATATTCCGGACCACGATCAGCAATCCGTCCAACTAAATCAATACAATTCTCTTGTACTTTTTCATGACGATTCTTTAATATCGGTGTTAATCGTGGTAATAAATCTTTTATAGGTGGTGTCATCTTTGTCATACCAATAACATTAACTATAGCTTTTAATGCACCAAGAATTGATCCTAATACTTCTGGGTATTCTTCACCTAAATATTCATATAAAACAACACCCAAATGACCCATTAATTTCTCTTCTTGACATGTTTTCATAACAACAGCTATACGTGATATTAAATCAGCTGCTTGTTGACGTACTTTAGCTGATTTATTATTTAAACGCCATAATATTGTACCACAAATTTGTGGTAAATATGGTTTAACACGTTTACCTAATTGATTAACAATCGTTCCGAAACCATTCAACATAACAACATCTTCAGTGGTTTGTTCTTGGAATGCATATAAAATACCATCAATTAATTGTTCTTCTAAACGTGAATCAACATCAGCAGCACCTAAATTACCCATAATTTTCTCGATACTTTCCATTACCATTTTACGATATTGTTCATTTTCATCTTTTAAATCATCAACAATACGATTAATAATCTCTGAGGCACCAACTTTATTAGCAATCTCAACAGTTGTATCAACTAATTGACGATAATTACGTCGATCCAATGCCATACGATGATTCCAGAAATGTTTGAAGAATTGTGGTAAAATCTCCTCTTTAATATATTGCGGTTCAACACCATCAGTTGAACAACATTGTTTAACAACTTTCAATACAATTTTCTTCATTTCTTCATCAGGTGACTGAAATTCACGGATTAAAATCAACATTACTTCTCTTGTATAATAATTAGCATATTCAGCATCCATCAATGGTATTAAATAACCAATAGCTTTTAAGAATGCAGCCAAACCTTTACCACGATGTGTACGTATACCTTTCCATAATGGTTTTAAAACAGAATCGAAACTTTCAATACCATATGGTGTTGCAGCTTCAGCTAAAGCAGCAATACCTAAAGCTGTAATTGTACGAACTTTTTGTTGTTCATCAACAAGACCATGTTCAATAATTTCAACCAAAGATTTTAAATGTGGTAATATAGCACAACCCATTAATATAGCAATTTGTTGGACAATTTTTATGCCAGTATGTCGTGCTTGCCAAGATTTCTTAGAACGACAGACAGCTTTTAAAAATGGTAATAACGATGGTATACCTAAAGCTGAAGCAACAACAGCAAAAGCTCTAGCTGTTGTATTACGGACATATTCATCAATATTATCAATATCAGGACGCATTGTTGAAATCATTGTTGCTAAACCGGCTGCTTTAGCTAAATTTGAAATAATTTCACGACCTTCAACACGAGCATAATAATCTTCATCAATCAACAATGGTTCAATGACTACAAGAATTTTATGAACATAAGGTCGAACTAAATCATCTAATTTATATAGAATCCTATCGATAACTTTAACTAAAAGATGTCGCTCTTGATCTTCTAGTGTTGGACTCATCAATAATGGTAAAATTTGATTAAATAAAGGTCCAGCACCGAATTCTCTTGATTTATCTGTGATCTGTCGAAGTGCAGCTTTACGCATTGGTGGTGTTCCATTTTTAATTTTCAATAATAATTTCATAATTTTGCGTTCTTTTTGTTCTTCCGGACTTAATGATTCCTCATCAACATCTACAAGCAATTTATCAAAATACTGGGCATCTTCTGGTTTCATAAATGGTAGATTTTGTCCTTTCGGTTGATTATCAATATATTTTGCACTTTTATCTTCTTGTTGAATGAAGAAACCTTGTGGTGTATTCACCATCGGTGTTGGAGTTGCTGTTAATTTTCTAGCTGGAGTTCTTATAGGAACATAACCAGCAGGTGGTGGTAAAACTTTATAACCGGGTGGAAACATAGTATCCAATTCTTCATCTGTATATGGACGATTTCTCTCATCAATTTCCCTTTCCCAACGATAAGCTTGTAATTGTTCCGGTGTCATTGAAGCTAAATGTCCTGGTGTTGGTGTTGCCATTCCCATTGCTTTAGAACCAACAGGTGTCGATCCACCAGGTGTTAACATTGGAGTTGTATGTCCTGGTGTACCATGTGGTGTCTGTGGTGTCATACCACCTGGTGTCATTGCAGCTGACGGTGTTTGCACCGATGGTGTTTCATCCCAACGTGATCGACGTTTTGATGCACTAGGTGTTGGCGTTTCCTGTATTAAATCTGTACCAGTACGATCTGTACGTGGTGTTTCTGCCCATCCACTTGCATGTCCCGGTGTTTCACGTTCAGTTTTCGGTGTTTCATCCCAACGATTTCGACGACTAGCCATCTTATCATGTACCGGTGTTTCTCGACCTGGTGTTGCTGCTCCTGGTGTAGCATCCCAAATACGTGTCGACTGACCTGGTGTCGCTCCCGGTGTTTCACTACCTTTATGTCCAGGTGTTTCATCCCAACGATGATCAGCCGGTGTTTTCTAAAATTTAAAAATTACAATAAAAAATCAATTAAATTAAGAATCATAAACAAAATTACATCTGCATCCCAAACTGGAGTAGTTGCCCCACTGTTCGTAGTAACTGAAAGAGTTTTTTTCTTAGTTGGTACAACTACCTCATCTACTGTTTGATCCCACCTTCCGCGTTTCTTTGGAGCCGTTTTCGCCTCACCATTTGCAGTTTTAAGAGAACCATCTTTGGATTTTTCAAGAATTTTCTTTCTCAACTGAAAAAAACGAATGTTTTATGTTAGAATTAAATCGATAAAAACATTTTTTTTTGTAAAATTTTACCTCATTTTCTTCACCTTTCAATAACTGTTCTTTCATAATCTGTGTATAACCACGAGCATTGAAATCTGGAGTTTTCCCACCTGTAAAACACAAAAAGCGCGTTGGAAACGCCAAATTAATAAAAGACGAAGCACTTTATTTGAATTAAAAAGAAAATGTGAAAAATTAATTGAAATTTGTAATTTCTGTTCTTTAATTACTTATCTCTTTTTTTTAATAAAGATTTGAATGCTAAAATCCAGCGAAAATTCTATTTTTTGCTGTAGGTATTATATCTTTATCGATTGGAGAAGGAATAAAAAATAGAATTAATGAAAATAGCATTCAAATCATAATACGTACGTGTAGTTGTGCTCCATCACAATTACTTGGATGTATTTTCTTGATAACAACTGGACATAATCGAACCTAGAAATAGGCTGGGGTAATTAATAATTTTCTATACATCGCATACACTCTTTCACTCTTGAACTATAAACTTTTTTGTTTTGGTTAAAGAAAAAAAAATATTATCTATTTTATTTTACCAATATCAATATTTTATTGTTGTCCATATAATTTCGTGTCGGTTTACTTGGATTAGGAAGTCAACCCCTAAACATCGAAACCCAATACAGAATAAAATATTAGTTTCTTTGTAAAAATTTCATAGATTGTCTTGTCTTTTTATATAAATTTTTTTTTTTGGTTCAATTTTTAACACACATTCATCAACATTCACTTATCTTTCATATACCCCAAAATATTGCATAGAATTTGAATATTTCTTTATTAAATAGAAATAAATATAAAACGTTTAATGAAATTAATAAATAAACATCAAATTCTATGTGGTTTTTGTGTTTACAATTTGAAAAAAATGTTTGAAATACAGGTTGTTTTTTTTTTGTAAAAAACGAAACTTACCATCAGCAAATGGATCGACACGTTCGGGTGAAATAATCATCCGACGTCTTTTTTGTCGATATTCATCTTCACGATCAGCAATTGTGGGTCGACGACGATCAGCAAATGGGTCATAATCTTTGTCGGCCTATAAACAACAATAATGTAAATTATACTGAATATTCTCTTTTTTTAACACGTTCACTGTCCAAGCATTTTTGGTAGTTGATCGCCACACGTCCACGTGCACTATCAATGTTTCAACGTAAGAAATATGTAGCCTAACGACGTTCATGAATCACATGTGATCAAGACCCTTCACCCAGTATGCTTCTGGTGAGCCTTCCCACACGTCCTGTGACCACCTCAAACTAATTAACGCCAGGTTCATATTGATATTTACGTCCACATATGAGTCATATATGCTTTATGGACATGAAACGAGTACCCCGAAATGTATCATATATGATACAGGGACAGTGAACGTGTTAAGAGTATGCATACCTGTGCAACGTCGTTGAGTAGGGCAACTGGAGCCCCCAAACCGGTAGTCCGTTTCTGTGCCGCTGTTGAGTATCCAACATCATCATCCTCATCATCAACTTCATCATTGGCCGCAATTGATGTAACATAACCTTCATATTTCCCTTTACCAGTACCATTATCATAGATATCACTATCGAAAAAACCACCTTCACCCAATTTTACACCTTTCTCATTTTCGATTTCTGGTGGTATTTCCTTCTTTTTTGATTGTATTTCACGAATTTGCGCTTCAATATCTACAACAAGTAAACACATTATTTGGGTTGGAGATTATATGATTAAATGATGAAATTTACCTTCATGGGTACGCGGAATGCTCTCCATGATCGAGAACAATACAATTTACGGAATTTACACTATTTTGTTCAATTATTATTAATTATTTTTGATTTAATTAGAACGTTAGTAAATCGACACGAAAAATCAATCAACAACAATCAAAATGGCGGCATTTGACCTCTGGTGACAGAATTGGGAACTTTCCATAACCTAAAAATTAAAATACAGGTAGCTAAATGCAGCTCAAATAAACTGGGCGCAAAATAAATCAATATCTGATATATTATTTAAAAAATTAATCCGATTCTAGTTATCAACAGGGATTATAGAGTTATTTAGTAATTATTTTTGATAAGAATAGTGTATCAGAAACTAGAAATGAACCATCGAAATGACGACCTCTAGTATCGAAATTCAAAACTTTCCATAACCTATAAAAATTCCACCAGATAGCTAAATGTAACTCCACGAAATGAATTACACAAAATTTTGCAATACCTATTTATTAATATTTCTCGTGAAATTAACATAATATTAGCTTAATATATACATTTTTTCCCCATCAAAAATTATACTATATTATATAGAATATAGTGCACTACAAATTAATGTCGGCTTCTTTTGCGGTCTTTCCTATGATACCGTGAATCTTCCTCAGAATCACTGGATTTAGAACTAGAACTATGCCTTTTTCTGTGATTTTTCTTGTCTCCATGCACCTTTCTCTCGAGCTCTTCCAATTCTTTCAATAGATGTTTCTTTTCTTCTTTAGATGCCTTCATTTTGCCCTCCAATTTTTCCAATTTCCTAATAACAAACAATATAGTTATTATTTATATTACTTTGTCTCTAAATTAAACAATTTACTTCAACATTTCCTTTTTGTCCTTTCGTGATAATTCTTTTGTACCATTTCGAATTTTTCGTTTCTTCTTCCGATCATTTCCATCACTATCATCTGAATCACTTTCTGTATCTGTACTGTGTATTTTTTTGCTTTTTCTCCAATTATCATCAGATGAATTACCATCGTTCTTATGATAATCCTTATTATTTTTCTTTTTATTTTTTAGGTTTTTCTCAATTTTCAATAATTTCTTTAATAAAGCTTTCTTCTGTTGTTTGGTTAATGATTTGATAAATGCTGCTTCGGAATTTTCATTACCATCCTCACTGACAACGTAATCAAAATTTACAGTTCCTGAACTATTCAAATATTGTTTATTGATCACTAGACCATCTTCACGCATCTGTTCCACTAATTGTCCTTGATCCAACATTGATGCTGATTCTAATGATCGGGCAACACTTGTCGATAAACTGTACATGGGACATTCTTTATCTATCAATAAAAAAAACACAAATTAGTTATAGGTTAGACAATTTTGTTTGAATGATGCTTACCTGTATTGATATGGCCCCATTTATGGCATTTAATGCATCGTACATTCCTCACTTGTATACCAAATGGTTGATCACGTATCTCTTGATCACCTTTACAATAACTTTCACGTGGTGCATTATATTTTCGTTGCCATTCGAATTTATATTCAATTTCATTGTCTTCACGTTCACGTTCTTTACGTGCACCAGGTGGTGGTTCATACATAAAACTTATACTCAATTTATCTTTACTGTCTTTACTTAACATTGCTTTATTATCATGTAGATCCTGCTCCTTTTCATACTGTTGGCGTAATTCTTCTTGTTTCTTCTTGTAGGCATCAGCTTTCTGTTCAGCCATCCATACTCGTTTCAAATTGTCCCTTGATGCTGGATGGAAGAATTTCTTACACATATAATTATTAAATCCTTTACCCATTTTGATGGATTTATCTGATAATTATTATTGAATTTGGTTGTTTTTCCACCAATAATTCTGGAATAAACGAATTATTTACGTCGGAATCGTTGGAATACAACACGCACAAACAACTGTCAAATCACCAATGTCATGTCAGCCGAAAATTGACAGATAGCCAAGGGACTTTAGGTTGGTGATGTTGGTAGCACTAATGGGCAACTAATTGTAGCCTAGTTGTCAATTTTATGGCGCCTAATTCAAATATAAATATACGATCAGCAATACTAATTTATCGTGTTTTAACTCTTTTATTTTTAATAAAGTTATGAAAATTATTTACTAATATTGTAATATCGTTGCAGTGGCATAATCAGTTAATCAGTTAAATAGACCTTAACGACCTTTTATTAATAATAATGAAGAGTCCAATCCAGGAATAGTAATCTAACATTATTTATAGATGTGTGTCATAGAAGAATAGAAATTATGTCGATCTTCCGTTAAAAATTATTATACAGCTATACATCATATAGATTTCAATTAATATCGATTCTTATTTGTGTGGAAATAGACGCGCAGTCGCTGCCCCATTGCACCACCACCACCACATGCCAGTTGAAAAGCTACACAATAAAGACCCAGTTGTAGTGGAAAATTTGAAAAACACCAATATAATGAAATACTAGAGAAAATATTACATTAATAAAATTGTGGTGGGTGGATTAGGTACACACAGAGAGAGAGAGCAGGAAGGGTAAAAAAAAAGTCATGAGAGATAATTGAAGGAAGTTAGAGCGAGCATATTTCCGCTTTCTAAATTTGATTGTAATTCAGGAAAATGTAAAAATTTTTGTCGATTATTGTGTTGTTATACCCGTTAATTGTTTATTATATTATTGTGAAATCATGGGAAATTTACAAACAAATGAAAGTAAAACAGGCGGCGGTAAAACAGGAAAAACACCTGTAAAAGTGAAGGCATTGATGAAAATCCGTGGTGGTAAGAAGAAAATTGACACCACCCAATTTACAACTGTTGTACCAGACAATGGTGAAGGAATAAATGATAATAATGATAACGATGATGATGATAATACTGTTACATCGGAGTCGATAGAGCGACACACCAAGAATAAACCATCGACTGATGGTGTCATCGTTACAGATTCATGGTGTAAAATAAACAAAAATAAAGGACAAATTACAACATCCACACCACCAAGTGGTGTCTCATCCAGTTCGGATTCCAATTTTACAGATCCACTATTAACACCAATTGCTGGTTTTAGTACTGAACTGAATCAATGCTATTATAGTGAAGAAAGCGTGAATCTTGATGTTGAAGTTCCTAATAACAGTCAAAGAGACGACGATGACTTCCTATTAGGCTTAACATTGAACAGTTTCAAATTGAACGATCATCGTGCTCGACATGAAGAGGAAAAAACGAAGAAATTGAGCAAATTGGGCGTATCAAAAACAAGCCAAATCAGTTTGGATGGTAGTGAAACAGGTACGGGATTTGTTTGTGGTAATGTTGAGATTGTCGATGGTGACAGTGATGGAACATTGAAACGCAAAACACAAGACAATATTGTGGAAATAAAACGGACATCAACTGATCAAAATTCGATCTCGAATGGTACGTGATAAGTTTATTTTTATCAAAAAAAAGTATTATCAAAAAAATAGTTTTACTTTGATTTTATACCGCTTTTACGTACAATTCGTATTTACAATACTGATAAGGGGATTTGTAATAGATTTTTAAAAACTCTTGTGTTTATTGTCTGTTTTTTTTTTTTAAATTGCAGCTCATTCGTCTGGATATAAACGCCATATGTCAGTGCCTGATGATGTACCACTGAAAACCACAAATCCTGATAGTTTGATTTTGAAAAAAGTTGCCTCACTAACACTAAACAAAGCTGAAATGGATGCTAGAATTGTCAAACCGAAATTTGTACCTGAGAAACTTGACTTTCAATTATATCAAAAATTTGAAGGTAGCATTTCGATATATAATTTTTTACTTGTATTCTCTTCTATCAACATGTTTTTTGCACTGATAAGAACAGTTCTGCACAAAATTTTCAAATTCAATGCACAATTTATGCATTATCGAGTGACGTAATTCCTGATAAATCTTCTTAAAATCCTAAATTTAGACCAACCTCCAGATTTGGCCTTTGCACAACGACAACAAAAAAAAGGTTTAGATATCGCAATGCTAGTAATGATGGAGGACAGTAGTTCCGAAACAATAACGTTCCAATTAATGGTTGTGACTCACTAGCTTTTTTTCGAAATTCTGCACAGTCACAAAGACATTTTCTAAAATTTTTTTATCACACACCTAGATTTTCTAAAAGTTTATGCCTAAACACGGGATAAAAGTGTCTTATCAGTGACTACATATGAACTACTAGATTATAATTTCTATCAAATTGATAAGATTACTTTCTACTTTAAATTACAACAATTCATGTAATTAGTTTTTGATTATTTTTACTACACGGAATTGTTTGAGGAGGTGTATTGTCGGTGATTATTTGACAAAAACAATTCATTATGACTCACCTTAATCGGATTTAAATTTTTAAAACAGAAGGTTAGATTTATGTGTAATATTTCCGCGGTAAAATTTATGTTGGCGTGATCACTAACCCATAGATCCTTTAAGTTTTCTGTGTTTGTTGTTTCCCGCCTACTGCCTACTGTATATTATGTTACGCTATGTTTAATAATAAATAAACAAAAAAAAAACACAAATACACAATTTAAGGTCACATGCTGGTGAATTGGTACCTTTCTGAGTTCAATGAAGACCATCATTTCCACCAGTTGGTTAATAGTCAAGATCTGAAACTGTTAGCAATACAATTCTGTACACATTTGTTAGCTGCTGGTGTTTTAAAGCAATTACCAGATAAAGACGTTCCAATGTACAACATTTTTAAGGTATTTCAAACTGGGTGAGTTTCTCTATTAAAGTTCCATTTTTTAAGTGGATTTGTTAATTTTAGCCTGATTGTATATATTATTGGACGCATGCTGAGACTCCTGTGTCTGTACCCCAAACTCCCGGTCGTATCAGTATGGTATCATGGCCACCAATGTCACCGTCTGAGGTTTTTTTATCAGCTATTGGTACTAATGAGAGTGGCAGTAAAGTAACATCACCACGATCACCACAAGAACCACCACAATTACATCAACTAGACCAAGATCGATTTAGAAATCAAGAATTTAAAAATTCCGCTAGAGATGTTGAAATTTTATCATTAGAAGAGGAAATTAATCGTTTAAAACAAGAAGTTGAAAAATATAAAACATTTATTGAAATACAGAATTTAACAGAGAAAACTGTTAAAGATTTTAGTTCACCAATAGTTGAAGTGAAACCATTTTCAAAGATCTGTGATAATATTAGTTTAGACAAATCGATACAGACTGACAATATTGAAATGATTGATCATGTTTGTTCAGCACATTCTAATCAAGCACAATCAATATCAATACAAACTGAAGCACACGACTTGTTTACCGACAAATCAACCAGTACAGCAGAGATTAGCACAATAGGAACTTGTAATTGTGGAAATCAATCAGTAGTTATAGATCAAAAAACGTCACCTACACAAACATCATCACCATCATCATCAGCAATTATTTCCGGTCATTCGTCGGTTATAGAAACCGGTCCACCTCCACCACCCCCTCTTCCTTTTCAGGCTCCAGAAACAGGACCTCCTCAGCCACCACCTCCGCCACCACTGCCACCTATTTCTGCGACTGGGCCACTACCACCACCTCCACCACCACTGCCACCTATTTCTGGCACAGGGGCGCCCCCACCACCTCCTCCTCCTCCCCTGCCATTCCCTTCTGGTACAGGAGCGCCGCCTCCCCCTCCCCCTCCTCTACCGTTTCCTTCTGGGACAGGGGTGCCACCACCACCTCCTCCTCCTCCTTCATTCCTTTCTGCAACAGCGGCACCACCACCACCACCTCCCCCGCCTCTGCAATTAGGTTCTGGTATCGAAGCTCCAGTTCCACCTCCGCCACCTGGTGGACCAGCACCCTTACCACCGCCTCCTGCCGGTGGTTGGAGTTCTCAAAAAGCAGGTATGTCGTTTTTACTGAGTTAATTTTAGTTTTTCATTAATTTTTTTGGTTGTCCTTATTTTGTTTTATTTGTATTTATTTTTGGAATTTTTTGTGTAGTGATCCCTCCTGTTCCAGTGTCTTTAGGTAAGCGATAAATTTGTTTGAAAGGAGATTGTTTCCTGCTTTGGAGATGGCTTCAAATTTCTTCTTGTTATTATTTTATACTAATTGTAAGGCTTATGTGAGTGTCCTGCTTAAAACAACAACAAGAGAGATTTTTTTGGCAGGTCGCTCAGTTTCTTTAGTACTAACGCTTGAAAATTAGCGACTAACTCCGGAGGATGATTGGCTGCTAAGCATCCTTTATTAAAAAAAATCAACATTTCTCTGTAATGACCATGTTTGTTTTCAGGACTGAGAAAGTCTACAATAAATCCAACAGTGCCAATGAAACCCCTATATTGGACTAGAATTTTGGCAATTGTTCCTGAAAATGATTCGACTGATTCATCAACAACACCACCATTATGGACCCAAATAGATGAATTACCTTTAGATAATTTGAATGAATTTACTGAATTATTTTCACGGCAAGTAGCAACTAGTAGAAAACCAACAGTAAAGAAACAGGAACAGAAGCCAAAATTAGAAGCTGTGAAACTATTAGATAGTAAACGATCACAAAATGTTGGTATACTTGCTCAAAGTTTACATATAGATTTTCAAGAAATTGAAAATGCTATTTACAATTTTGATACTTCGATTGTTAGTTTAGAAGCTTTACAACAAATTTATGAAGTTGTAAGTATTGAAAATTTGTTCCTGTTCCCCTCTAAAAAAAACACTTTTTTTTTCAGAGAGCTACACCTGAAGAATTAGATCTTATTAAAAGTCATTTAGCAACAAAACCTGAAATTCCTCTAGATAAGCCTGAACAATTCTTGCACGAACTATCTGAAATATCGAATTTTGCTGAACGAATTTCCTGCCTTATGTTTCAAGTAGAATTTGATGATTCTATTAATACAATCGATCATACATTAACGAATATTAAAACAACTTGCGAAGTAAACAATCAATTGATTTTGCAGATAAATGGCAACTTTCATTATTTTTTTTTTTCGTTTCAGTATCTTGTTAATAGTGTTGAATTAAAGGAAGTGTTTGCTATAATTCTAACTTTAGGTAATTACATGAATGGTGGTAATATGTCCAGAGGTCAAGCTGACGGTTTTGGCTTAGAAATTCTACCAAAATTGAGAGATGTCAAATCGAAAGATTCTAAAGTTACACTACTTCATTATATTGTGAAAATTTATATGAAAAAAATTACGAATCCTTTTGAACCAAATATTGTATTACCGGTACCGGAACCGGGTGATATTCGTCGAGCTGCCTCTGTGAATTTTGATGATGTTAAAATCGATTTAAACAAACTCGATAAACAATTACAAGGTTAATTTCAAATTGCAATTAAACAAAATAATAATTAAAGAAATTGTTATTGGTTTTCATTTTTTAGATTGTGAAAAACGGGTGGTTAAAGTGATTGAAGCTTCAACACCAGAAAATCTACAACCATTCAAAGATAAGATGCAATCATTTTTAGAACTTTCAAAGAAACAATTAGCAATAGAATTTGAAAATTTAGAAGAATGTAAAATTAAATTTATTCATACAATGAAGTTTTATTTATTCAAACCGAAATCAGGAACATTAGAAGCGTATCCACCAAATTCGTTCTTCGAAATGTGGCTACCGTTTTGTATTGATTTTAAAGATATTTTCAAAAAGGAATTGATCCGTTTAGAAAACGAAAAGTATGAATTTTTAATTATTTTTTAGTAATTAATATTTTTTTAAGTTATTTGTTCCTTGTAGAATTCAAGAGATCAAGAAAAAAGAAACGGAACGATTATCTGAGAATGTTCGAATTAAACAAAGAGAGAATGGTTTAAAAGCAAAAATTAAACGAATACAAGCGAAACATGCATCTCAAATTGAGACCAATTGATTTTTTTTATTTAAAATTACTCGTTTAAATCATGTAATTTGTTCTTATTTATTCACTATTATATAGTTTATTGTGAGTCTTTTGTTATAATTATTATTGTTAAATAAAAAAAGAGTTTTTTAAAATTCAAATTATAATAAGATGAATATTTTTGATGATTTGTTTATAGTTAATAAAAAATTTACAATTATTTGGTTTATTTATTTAATTATTAACCGAATAGTAGCTTTTCAGGAGACTGGAAAATTTTCATATTTGTTTCCTTTCTGGTTTTTCTTTTGTAACTTTTATATCATTAAAACAATTTTTTTTTTTAATTTATTTATTAATAACTTTATTCTAGATATATGGTTGTTATTTAAAAAATAAGATAAATTTTATTTTTTTCCGTTATTAGCTAATCACCAAATTTATTTGTTTTTCCTACGCTTTTTTTCGTTTGTTTGTTCGATGTTAATCGTTAACCCTTTTATTTAAATTATACAAGAATTATTGCTATGTTGTTTTCCTTTCAAATTGTTTTCAAAGAAAAAAAAAACACGATAGTTATCCATCATTAATAAATGATAATATTTAATCAAATTAAGGTCGTTACTATGCTATTATCGTACAGAAAGGTTATCAAGGCACAGGTACCACACCAGATTTCTGAATTTTCGGATACAAATTATGCTAATTATTGGAAACACTAGTTTATATTTGATAAATAAATCAAAAACGTAATAGAAATAGCAATAAATTGTTTAAGGGCTACACTAACATGAAGATAAAGGTCAAGAATATTTACCATATGGACAGAGTCAAAGATGAGGTGTTTCTTATCATTATTATCAATTTTTATATGCAGTTCCAATGATTATACGTATAATTTACTGCAATAATTCGGGGATTTGGAGCCCTGAAGCTGTTGTCTTTTTAGGGCGCTCCTCAGCTGTCGTACATAAAAACAAGGTGGCTCAAGCTTTGTCAACTACATAGTAGATCCGCCACTGATAATTATAATGGCAATATTTATTTAAATGACAATACAAGTGGAAATAAGGTTTTTATTGAAATTCTTTCAAATAGGTAATTCAGAACGTTATCTTTACATAATTACTAGGTAGACGAGTAGACAGGGCCGCCGCAACTGGATGTGCAGGTTATGCACCGCACAGGGGCGCCAAATCACGATACTTTTCAATTTTTTGTAAATATCTCGATTTTGGGGAGGGTTACAAAAATTTTTTTGCACAGGGGCGCCACTGCGAGTTGAACAGGAACAATCTGAAAATTATCCTGAATTTGTTGAAGTTGCACTAATTTCCGTTTTCTAGCGGTTCAATTTTATCATTTTATTGATTAATTGCGGTCGTAATTGATTATAACTTTTTTTTTTTATTTTGTTATCAATTGTACTTATTTTAATTCATGATAATTAAAAATTAATATTGTTTATGCCATCTAATTGTGTCCGTTTTATCAAAAAAAATTCTATACGCAAACATATTTTTTGTACTATTATGTAATCGGTAGCTATGCCGAAACAAAAAACAAAATTATTGATAAATCTTCAGTATAAAAGCACAGTCGAAATTTATTAGAATCACATCAAGTCTGATTTAAGGTACATACAAGATGAAATTCCTCATTCTCGCTGCTTTTGTCGGCTTCTGTTCAGCCACCGTCCTTTTACCAACTGGACGTAGAATCCATTTCGACGATGAAAGCAACGTCTTCATCCGTGGCCTTACTGGTAATCAATTCATCTTTAAACAACGTCCCGGACAAAAATTCATTGAAATCACCATTAATGGAATCAATACACCCATGAAAAAGATCCATATTGATGGTGAAACCTGCAAAATTGTCAATTTGGAAGGATTCGAAAAATTCTACCAGAAGAATTACAATATCGAGAAATTCTTAGGACAACAAGATAATATCCAACTAAATTATATTTTCAATGTTTTAAGAAACTTCCAAGGAATTGTTGATGATTACCAATATCAGACGTTATTGAAGACCTTGAAAGAACAAGTTGAAGATGGTAAAATCTGTCACGTTGTTTTCCAACTTTTGACACTTTTGGATGAAGTAGTCAATGAAGATTTAATCCAACACTATGTTATCAAGAACCAATTGGGCGATTTCTCTGTTGATAGAAGAGTTGGTCAACAATTATGGAGAGACATTGATACAACAAAACAAACCATCTATCAAAGAACATACCCATATGGTTACGGACAGAAATACCTTACAAACCCATTGTTCACTACTTTTGGTAGAACTTTAGACCTCCAATCCCAACAACCTTGGACTACTCAAAGATTTTTCCCAAAAGTCTACAATCGGTAAGCATAACTTTAATTTCTAGGTATTTTTCGAATGAAATTTTTTTTCGTCTTCCATAGCTTTAATTTTGGTGGTGACAAGACATCCTGGACAGATCGCCTTCTTGGACAAACCTACCCAAACCGTTTAATCGATACTGGACGTTATGGCTATGGCAACATCTTGGATAAATACTATGGACAAAATGTTTACGACAATGTTTACGGATATGGACAACGTTACGGCCAAGATGTTTACGGACAACGGTTCGGTCAAGACGTTTACGGACAACGTTACGGTCAAGACATTTACGGATTATAAATTCTTGAAGTTTAGCTATTCCAAATGTTTTATGATTTCTGTTTTGCGATGTAAATCTCATAATAAATAAATATCACCGGCTGAAAAAATTTCTTTGTTTAATTTTTAATTAAGTTTTATTAAACTTAAAAAATTCCAATTCCAATTGCTTTCGAATGTATCTACAGACAGATAAGCTATTTATATTTGCAGCCCTAAAAAGAATTTGTTTATTCGTAAATACAGGGCCGTATTTACATTGTCAGAAACCTCAAGTGGCATATCATGTTTGTTACTAATTGTATTTCAGTATTCACGGAAATAGAAAGTCCCCACAAAATAAGGCTCTCTTGAGAATTAGGCACTGAGTTTATATGTCTCATGATTTTTAATTTTTATATTGTTTCCAACTAGCAACAGATTTTGTAGATTCAATTTAAATTAAGTAATAAAATTATATTTCGAAATTGACTTTTTATTGAAAAAAACAAGCTAATTAAGCAGTGCCGGGGCCATAGGTGAGGCAGCGAGGCGACCGCCTCTGGTGCCGAATTGGAATAGGCGCCCAAATGAGATATCCTATATCAAATAAAAGTCGTTTTTGAGATATGCTAAAGATACAAAGTTTTAAAAGGCGCCGTTTTTGAGACTTGCCTCAGGCGCTACTATTGATCGGCCCGGTCCTGTAATCAAACAACAAGCACTCTACTATGAAAGTAATGAAGTTTGAGTTTCAGGGCTTCTAGCTAAAAGGAGCCCTCAAGCTTGATAATGCAATTTGGGTATACGTCTCTGAGGGGCGCCTCCAAAAATATAAGCTTGAAGGATCCTCAAAGAACCCAAGTTTCGGGCCTCTAAATGCCTGTTTGAGTCACTGTAAACAATTCAAATAGAGTTGTGACTGTTTTGTAAGAAAACAGAATCATTAATGAGGAACAGAAAAAAAAAACAAAACACATATAATCCAAGAAAATTCTGTATCTATATCGAATATTTGAATAGTAAACCCTAAATGACCAAAAAAATGATTCCTTACAGTGTTGCCTTATCAGTTACGGGGCCAAATACCGATACTTGTCTACGATTTTGTTTTTTGAATAAATTTGTTTAAACATTGGGATATGGGGGTACACAACAGGGGCAAAAACATTTTCTGCACAGGAGCGCCAAAATGTTTTGTTCACAGGGGTGCCTATTGGGCACGCAACGGCACTGATTCCTTGTTTAGGGAATGAATTTCGAAATGATTTCTTCAAGAATGAGGCCTGGGCTGCCATGCCTATATGCTTACGGTGTTTTGGAAGAACAAAAAACACATTGCAAGGGTTGGCCTTCCGCTTTGCGAAACATTTCAGGGGGTGTTTGAACACCAAAAACACCCACTAGGTACAGGCTCGTTTTGCAAATTAAAAAATGTTATCTTAACAATGAATGTCTTATATCTTGTGACAAATGTTGAACAATATAATATCAGCAACCTCAACTTTCGTTGCTGCGAAATTTGGCCTATTTTTGTTGATGCCAATATAGAATATACTCTTCTTGCTGTAAGACAGCATTTCCATGAAATTTCTAATTTTGAATAGATTGTTATTCCAAATTCGTAAACTATATGAACATATTGTAGAAAATATGTTTACTTGGTTTCGTATTTTAATTGAAATCCGTCTATAATCAAAGGTCCCGTCCATTAATTTTATCATCGACGCCTTCCAAAACAGATTTGTCGTAATATTTTTATATAATATTCACTGGCCAATCGTACGTGTTAATTGAACATTAATTAAAAAAACAACAAGATTATTTATAGTTAGTATTAGAAAGATTGTATAGTAACAAGACAACAAGAAAATAATTTTATCAATATTGGGAAATAATTGAAAATTCCACTTCCAAGAAAAAGATGATCGGTCAATAGTGTCGTCAAAATAAGGAAATTAAAAAAGTAATATTGATAAAATTTTGGTATAAATGAACCATCATCTGTTAGCTACAACCAGATCAAGTCTGACAATCAAGTCTACAAGATGAAATCCCTCGTTTTTGCTGTTCTTATTGGCATCTGCTCAGCTGCTGTTATTCTACCAAGCAGCCGTAGAATCATCTTCGACCAAGACACCGCTCTCATCCATGGCCTTACTGGTAACCAATATATGTTCAAACAATACCCTGGTCAAAAATTCGTCGAAATCATCTTGAATGGCGTCAATACACCAATGAAGAAAATCCAAATTGATGGTGAGACTTGTCGTATTGTTAACTTGGAAGGTTTCCCACGTATGGAGAAACTTCTTGTTAATCCTGAAAAACTTATGATGACATCTGTTATGCAACCTGGCCATTTCATGGATGTTTTAAGAAAATACCAAGGGTATGTTGATGAATCTCAATATCAAAATCTTTTACAAACTGTAAGCGATGAAGTAAAACAAGGCAAAATTTGTCATGTCATCTACCATCTTTTAACTGTTTTGGATCAAATTGTCAACGAAGATATGATGGAACAACATTTAATGGGACAACAAATGGACAAAGATGTTATGGGTCTTACTACATACGGTAAACAAAACTGGGGAGATATGGATCTTATGAAACAAGTTATGTACCAACAAACTTATCCTTATGGACAACTCGTTAACCCAATGTACACCACTTATGGCAGAAACATGTTCCAACAACCATGGGGATACAAAACTCGGTATGTTAACATTTAATTAAATTGCAATTACAACAACTAACAAATCTTATTTTAAAATTATTTTTACAGTTTCGGTGGTGACAGAACTATCTTAAGGGACTACCTTTTCGGACAAATGAATCCAATGAACATGGACTACCTTTACGGAAGAATGAATCCAATGAAAATGGACCTTTATGGAAAAATGAATCTAATGAAAATGGACCACCTTTATGGAAAAATGAACCCAATGAAAATGAACCTTTACGGAAGAATGAATCCAATGAAAATGATGATGATGATGAATCCTAATGATATTGAAGACACTTATGAAACTGGTATGATGACACCCTCTTACGGTTACGGCAGTGACAGGATGATGAACATGATGATGGACATGATGCCAATGAATTATTAAAAAATATATAAATAAAATTTCGATATCGGCAATTCTAAATGAACTTAAGTTACTGTTTTATAGTTTATAATAGAATAAAATTCAACAATTAATTAAATTTTCTGTCTATTTTTCCAAAAATTACCTTACAAACCTGAAATTCATGCAAAAACATCTCAACAGATGAAAATGCGAAAAACATAACAGAGAAAATAAACAATGAATACCTATTTCTTAATACTTATAATTGTTGCTAACAATAAATTAGGGAGATTAAAAGTGCTATTTTTTCTTAAAGCGGCCCCTGCTAGACGTACCATCAAGTTGGTTGATTTGAATGAATGAAGAACCAATTAAAGTTTCATTTATACCAAGGAGCTAATAAAAATATTATAATCAAAACCCTTGAAGTTTATTTTTATTACCCACAGTCTGACCCTCCAGTGCTTATTTGTAACGTCGTAAAAGCTGACTTGCCCAACTACCTATATAATACAATACATAGATGCAGGTTGCCCTTCCAATGCAAATTACTTTGTGACTGAAGCTTCCTGAAGAAATTGGCTTTATCTAATCGCAGTCATGGCTTACAATATTATGTTGGCAACAATAGAACCATCTGCCTTTAGGAAAAGCTTTATTTTTCATATTTTTTAAGGATTACCTATATAGTTTATTATTGTGTCGTCCTACGACAAAACAGTTTAGATTTAAAAAAAATAGTTCCTGTTGTATTGCATTTTTTCTCAAGGCTCGATAACGTGATAAAATTTGTCTCCCTTAACTTTTCTACCCTTTATCAAAAAAAAAAAAGATAATGGAAAGAACACACGGAAGAGTTGTAAGGTCAACGTATCCTTAATGAATTGTATCTGTCTTACCAGAGTTGTCACCAAATTATCGGAGTGTTATTCAATAAAGGGAGTCAATTTGAATTGGTTTTTTGACAAGATTTTAAAAAAATTTAGTAAGCCACTTTGAAAATAAAGACCAGGTTAAGGAGTCTTTAAGTAAAACTAACTATAACGTGAATAGTGATTCTAATCAAATGTTGAAATATGTAAAATTTAATTTTAAATAAAAGACCATCAAAATCGAGATTACCTACTTTAATTTAACTCTAAAGCAAAATTATTGATACGTTTATTATTCATACGTTTGTTATTCATACGTTTACAGATTAATGATAATCCCCTAAAGTTACAATCGTTCCACTAAAGGATTAAGGATTATTTCACACTTTTCAAAGCTCTACTTTAATGATTAGAACATAATTTTCAGACACGGGAAACAGCTTATTGAAAAACGATAATCGATTGCTCTACAGCTATCCGGAGGGAAAGCTCTCCGGTTCTATTTAATAAATTTATTTACCTTTAGTTTCCATGATTTCAATCGAAATGAATTCTACCAATCAACATATTGACGATATAATAACGTATAACCACATTTCTTACTTATCGTTGTTTTGAACCACCATCTGATTCCAAAAGTTTTGCTACATGTTTTGCTTCGATGACAAGTCAAATGATTTTTTCCAAAATCCTTGTTATTGTTGTTGTTATTATTAATTATTTCGAAAAAACTCATAATTATCTTTGCAATAAAAAAGTGTTATCGGTATAAAAAATGAATTAAAAAATTTGCCCAAAATCACCTTCAATGTTATCACCATTGTATTTTTATGAATTTAAAAAAATACACATTATGTAATTGGCGATTGCAATATTGCTAAAAAATTGGACCAAAACATCGATAAATCGTACTATAAAAGGATCATCAAATGCCTGTCCAAATCAGATCAAGTCTGAATAAAGTTCCAAGATGAAGCTCTTACTTCTTGCAACCCTTGTTGGTTTCTGTTCAGCCATCTATTTACCAGGCAGTCGCCAAGTCTATTTTGGCGATGAAAGTCGTGCCTTCATCCATGGACTTTATGGTAATCGTTTTGCTTTGCAACAATATCCTGGTCAAAAATTCTTGGACATTATTATCAATGGTGTTGATACACCAATGAAGAAAATCCGTATTGATGGTGAGACTTGTGAAGTTATTAATTTGGAAGGATTCACACCATACGGTCAAACAGATTTCAACAAATATTTCTTACCAAATACATACCGATACAACTATTTATTTAATGTCTTGAAACAATACCAAGGGTATGTTGATGAATACCAATACAAAACATTATTAGGAGACGTCAGTGACGAAGTCAAAAATGGTAGAATGTGTTACATTATTTACCATCTTTTAACCCATCTTGACGAAGAAATTAATGAAGACTTGATCCAAAATTACTACAATGTGATAAAACCAACCGATTTAACTTACCCAACTAAAGGCTACTTTGGTGGTTTCTATGGTGATCAATTTAAACAAGACTTATACCAGCCAAACCAGCTAACTTACCCTTACGGATATGGATATAAAACTGGATATCCATGGTACAAATATGGCCAAAGCTATGGTTACCAACAACCATGGGAATACAAACCAAGCTTTTACTTCCAACAATTACGGTAATTTTATTCATTCATATATTTTTAAAATCATTGACAATAATTTTTATGTTATATAGTAGCCCTTATTATGGTGGATACAAAACCTACTTGACAGGCAACCCCATTGAAGATATCTATAATGTAAAAGACTATTATGAACCAGAAAGTTATTATGGTTATGGTACTGGAATGAAACTTTTCAACTACGAATATTAGAAAAAACGATCACGACTGGCTATTCTAAATGATGATGACTCTCTCTCCTTGATTGTTGTAACTTGGTTATTAATAAATCATTATTGAGAAAAATTATTTCTGTTAAAAAATCCCTAGTCACCTATATATTTATTGAAATATAAATAAATAACAGTTCTGAGCATTTGATGAAGCCCAGAGTGCCTCTGTTCGATAAACAGCAACCCAAATCAGCGGCTCCTCAGCTCAGAAAGAGCAAGACACACAGTATATGAGCTGCCATCTCGTCTTCCTCTGAACATTTCCTACATGTGGGCTCATATCTGATGCCCAGCATTATGAGACGCTCGTTTAAGGTGCAGTGCTCCGTTAGGATTTCCTACCGCTCTTTTTAGATCGGCTTTATTTAATGAAAGAGCCTATGTCGAAAACCCCTTGGAAGGAGCTCCGATAAAGTTTCTTGCCGGTCGTGGTTCCAACCAGTAATTTTTGTGGGCTTTGTTTGCCCACTTACCGGTTAGAGATCTTATTGTGGTAGCGACCATCTCGAGTCAAAAGACAGTAATAAAACATATTTGTACTGATTTAGTCAGGACAATACTGAGCCTTAAGCATCCGTCTTGCTTAAAAACATCAATTTATTTGTATGATTTTTCAAAAAATGTACTGAATGAATGTTCAAATTTCATTTTGACATTTTGAGTACAAAATAATCAATTTTTAACCATTTTTGGACTCCAATTAACGAGATAAAATTGGAGTCATTCTGCAAGTTAAATTAACGTCCTATTTTTGACTACAAGAAGGACTGCACATAAAGATTGGGTACAATTTTGGAGCTAATTTTATTTTTATCCTGAATCCGTAAACATAAATTAAGAAACCTTGTATTTTCATAAAAAGTAACTAGCTATAGAAAGGATCAATTGAAAGTTTGTTTGTAAGAAGGATCCTGTTAGATTTTGCCTTTTTACAAGTGATTGCTTCATAAATTAAGAACAGACGATAGACAATGTGTTCAATAATAAT
>JAZBHA010001221.1:10274-26468 GCA_037464855.1 Iselma pallidipennis | reverse complement strand
AGATCCGCCACTGGCTGGGCCCCCAAACAGTGTTAGCCCAGGGCCCCCAAAGTCAACGGTCCGCCCCTGACTATTATTCTGAAGCAAGTTTTGATCTTTACACGAAACAGAAAGGTGAAGACCTGCCCCTTCACTGATCTGTTTTGGTTTTATTTGAAGGAAAACTCTTCTCTACCACAATCATTTATTAATTCAAGTAAATAATTCGTTATTCACTGATTAGATCTTGTTTCAATTAATTTCATGTAAATCGATCTGATAAGTGATAGTTTCATGTTCTACTTTCATTTAACAATATGCATATATTCACCTTTTTTTATTAATGTAAGACTGTATAACATATTTTGTAATGTAATAATTCATGTGTAACTACTAGGTGTTATTTTATAAATATTTTTACAAACAAAAACAAATATTTATCAATTATTATGAATTAATTTAAACGTAAAATACGATAAAAGAAGTTGTAAATATATTTTTTTCCATGGATTTTTGTGAGTCTTTGCAATCTGCTAAGAATAAACTTCCAATTACAAATTAAATACGAAGAAATTAAACGATGACAATTGTTATCAAGTTGATTGTAATGAATGAACATATTTTATAATAAGTACACATACTATATGCGTATAAATACAATAATTAATTTGTTATAATATTATATAGTAGAAAATATCATAAACGGGAACAATCATTTTATTTAAACAATATTTTTGTGAAATTCCAATCACGTATTGTAAACAACTTTATCAATTCAAAATTGCTCAAAGACGACAGCGTAATGTGTGTGGAAAAAATAAAAAAGAATGCCAAATTTAGGCCTTACCAGACAGTTTGATAATTATAATGATTGATAACGTCCAGACACAAGGTCAAATAATATAATGAGTACGTACATTTCAATTTACAGAAATTATAAAAATTTGAAAATTTTTCGTCCGTTATTACGAAAAGCCGGAAAAGAAATAAACTAAACCAATAAAAGGATGAAAATTGGTATTGTGGGTGCTGGTGGAGCTGGTCTAGCAGCTGGTCGTCATTGTTATGATAACAATTATGATTTTGAAATTTTCGAACAAACAGGACTTATTGGTGGTACTTGGAATTATACAGATTTAACTGATCTTGATGAGAATGGATTAGAAATTCATTCATCAATGTATCAAGGTTTAAGGTCAGTTGATATCTGAAATTGTTGCCAGGTTGTGATAAAAAAGACACTTTTGTTTTTTAGAACAAATTTGCCAAAAGAATTGATGGTTTTTGAAGGTTTTCCGTATCCTATAGATTTGGAAAATTCATATATTGAACAAGAGAGAGTTTTAGAATATTTGAATGATTTTGCTGAAAAATCAAAAATTTTGCCTTTCATTAAAGTATAGATTCGTTTTTTATTTATTATACTCGTAATAATTGACAAAATAATTCTAGTTTTTTGTGCAAGTAATAAAAATTGAGCCAATTGAGAATGGATGGTTGATAGAATTGCAAAATGTTAAAAACAAATTGAACGAACGGAAACAATTCGATGCTATAATGATATGTAATGGTCATCATAAAGAACCAATTCTACCACAAATCAAAGGATTAGAAAACTTTTTAGGAAATTACACACATAGTCATCATTATCGTTATAGAGAATATTATCGTAATTGTAAAGTTTTATTAATTGGTGCTGGTTTTTCGGGTATCGATATTTCACAACAAATAGCAACTGTTGCTGATAAAGTATGAAATAAAGTTCTTGTTTTCCATATATAAATTAGAAATAAATAAAAAAACAACAACAACAACAACTATCTGTTTTATAGGTTTATCTTAGCCATAGAAATGAACAAATATCAAATCTACCAGACACAATAATTCAAAAACCAATTATCAAACAACTAAATGGTCGTGAAGTTGAATTCGTCGATGGTAGTAAAACTGAAATTGATGAGATCTTATTTTGTACTGGTGATTTTCATATATATTTTCTCCAAACAAATCCAAAAAATTGATCAATATCCTCTTTTAGGCTATAAATACTCATTTCCTTTCTTAACTAATGAATGTTGTATCAATATTGATGATAATTATGTGTATCCTTTATATAAACATTTTATTAATATTGAACATCCGACGATGGCTTTGATCGGACTACCTTTCCGAGTATGTCCATTTCCATTATTCGATATACAGGTAAGATTTGTGATTCTTGGAAAATTTTGCTCTTTTTTCTTTGTGCAATCATTAATGTTGATCTTGACCTCTCGGTTGTTTATTCTGTTATTGTTATTATTTCAATATTCTACAATAGTCGTTAAGTGACCTCAGATGATCTATTTTTCCTGTGTGCAGCTTTATAGGGGAGATACTAATTTCCTTTTTTGTTTTAATTGTAAACGGAAAAATAATTGAGGAAGGTTTTCCCATCAATGAGGAAAATTTGTGGTTTGCCATTTAAAACAATCTCTCGCAATTACGTACTTGTTCGTATAAATGACGTAAAAAATGTTTGAATATAATGATAGTTATCATTGAAATAAGGACAAAAATAATATTTTATTTTGGATTGTATATGGAAATTTACGAGTTTTGACACGTTTTGCAATAATTTCAAATTTAAACTTGATTTTTGAAATGTGACCCAATTTTAATCGGTATTATACTTAGGTACTAGTAAATACTTGGATTTCGTAGTTTTCAGTACGACCATCAATGACTAATTTCGGGATTTCCATACAGAAAATCCGTTTCATTTGTAATTTTCCTTAATAAAATTGATAACCTTAATGTTTCCCAACAATAATAACAATCGTATTTGGATGTATTTTTATTGACGTTCTTTTAAATTTATTGTCATTATTATTAAGTCTTTTATAGGTTCGATTTTTCTTATCAACATTGAATAATGACAAGATTTTACCATCAAAAGATGAAATGTTGAATGATTTAAATAAGGAATGGTCAAGAAAATCTGGCATAGAGAAGAGACATTTCCATAAATTTGGTGATATTGAACAATGTTCATACTTTGAAGAATTGAGTAGATTAGGTAATATTAAACCAATACCACCAGTTATCAATAAATTGTATAGCTGTGTACGTACAAATCGTAATTTGAATAATAGATATCGAATTATCGATGATGAAAATTTCATAAAAATCAATTAAAGTTTAATATAGAAGTATCTAATAGTAATCCAAGTAGAAGTATAATAACTGACCTATAGAGTGAGCACATACATTACAATATTTTATCGGAACATGTTCAGTTAACTGGAAATTACCAGTTTAAAGGATTAAAAGTGAATATAATATTTCATTATTATTATCAATTTATAGAAACAGGAATCATCATCTGTCCCCGATTTTAATAAAATTTTAAACATTTTTTTAAATTGCGTTTTATTATTTCCATTAATAATAATCGTATATCCTTCAATACAGTTAATTGCATCATCTTTTTTGGTTTTTTTTTATTTCCTTATAAATAAATAAAAACAATATTAAGGTTACTTATATATACCTATATTTGGTGAAAATATGAAGTTGAAAAACTGAAGAGTTTCTCTTGAAATCTAAATGGTATTGCATCATCTATTAACACCTCGGCTCTTTATCATCGTACCTTTAATAAAATTTCATCAGCCAACCGAATAAATTATTATTGAACGCGCGAATTCAACACCGTCTATTTGGCCTTTTTTCCCCTACAATAAATGTCGATAAACTCGTGTACATAAAGCATATTTCTTATATTTCTAGTAATTCACAATCAACAAGACAGAGATAGGGATAATATAAGTGTGTTACCACTGATAAAATGTATATAAAATGATAAATATATATATGTATATGTAATGTCCAACTATATTATAAAGACAATTTTCCAGTACCACTGTTTTACAGACATATATAAGTAAAATTGACACGATCAGATTCAAATTATTTGTTAAAATACTCTTGTCCACGATACATCGTTCTGTTGACAAGTTTTTCTTATTTTCGGCTACAAAAGCGTTTTCAAATCGGAAAACATATCTATCAGATTTGTTTGAAAGTTGATTGATTATTTTCAATTAGAAATAAATAAATAAATAACAATGCGTGTTGCTATTATTGGTGCCGGTGCTGCTGGATTAGCTTCAGCTCGACATATCCTTGCTGAAGGTTTCCATTGTGATGTCCTGGAAATGGGATCACAATTAGGTGGGACATGGGTCTATACAGATGATGTAGGAAAGGATCGTTATGGATTCCCAGTCTATTCAGCCATGTATAAAGGATTAAGGTAAATTGTTTCGCTTTTCTTATAAAATTGTTATTTATAAATCAATAAGAAGAAAATCTTAGAGGGCAATAGTTCAGTGATTTATCTTGTGAGAATATTGCGATTTTTTCCTAATCCTTAATATTAAATATTTATAAAATTAGAAAAAATAGGATGTTTATGTCATACTAATTTAGAATATTCGACCTACATTAATAAAATAATAATCTTTATCTTTCGATTCCCGAATGTTCGTCTTACGTAAATAATTTAAGACTAAGAGATAAAAATTTGGAAAAGATTTGTTAGAAACAACAATTTAGACACACACTGGAAGAGAGCTTATTGACCTTTTAAGAAATATATGAAATTATATCTATTGATAAATTCAAATAGTAATGGAATTTTGATGACCTTTAGCATAAATTTTGTGGTATACGTACGATTTAGAAAAAAAAATTAGTTTCTTCTTGTTGTCCTTTTAACATCATTTCTAAGAAAAATTCCTATCCACCTTTTTACTTTTTTTACTTTATCACAATCATTAATTTAGTAATTTTTCATTGTTAAGATGCAAAAATTTTTGTGTTTTTTTCTTCTAATATTAAATGTGAAAATCAATCAAATCTCTATGCAATTAATCAAAGAGTTTATTTACGTCCATGCGATCATTTATCAAATACAGGGTGTAAAAATTGATTATTATTATCTAACCAAGCACATTTGATAATCATCTATCTAGCTATCTATCTGTCTTTGATTTGTTTAATTATTGGAATTTTTTTCGTTTAGAACCAATTTACCGAAAGAAGTTATGGGTTTTCCTGACTTCCCCATACCAGAACAGAAGAATTCCTATCTGACACAGGCAGAAATTTTAGATTTTCTCAATCTTTACGCCGATAATTTCAATATAAGGCCATTAATTAAGGTAAAAAAATTACACCTAAATTTATTCTTGTCAAATAATAGAATCAGGGAAATACGTTAATTTCTGTACAGTTCAATCGTATGGTGACTGATGTTCGTCCACTTGATGATAAATGGCAAGTAACATCAATTGATAAGCCAACCAAACAAGAAATCATTGATATTTATGATGCTGTAATGATATGTAATGGGCATTATAATGATCCAATAATGCCGAATATTGTTGGTCGAGAGAAATTTTCTGGAACAATTACTCACAGCCATCACTATCGTTCACCGGAACCGTTTAAAGATCAACGAGTTTTGGTTGTTGGTGCTGGACCGTCGGGTCTTGATTTAGCTCTGCACATCTCAACAGTTGCTAAATATGTAATGAATTATTGTCTTTCAATTTGTTTTTATTGATTATTTATTAAGGATAATATTCGATTTAAAGGTGGTTTTAAGTCATCATATGAAAGAAGTGAAAAATACGGAATATCCAGTGAATGTCTCAAAGAAAGCTGATGTTCTTTGTATTAAGGATGGTGAAGAAGTTGAATTTGTTGATGGGTCTTGTTGTCGTTTCGATACGATTTGTTGTTGTACCGGCTATCGATATAATTTCCCATTTTTACATGAATCCTGTGGTGTTACAGTTGATGATAATTTCATTCAGCCATTATATAAACATATGATACACATTGAGAAGCCAACAATGTGTTTCATTGGCATACCATTTAATGTGTGTGCATTCCAAATGTTCGATTTACAAGCACGTTATTTTTGTAAATATTTAAATGGTTCAATGTTATTGCCCAGTATGGAGATGATGCGAATGGATAATGAAAAGGATTTACAGAATCGTTGGGCCAAAGGTTATTCGAAAAGACAAGCACACATGATGGGACCAGATCAAAGGAGTTATTATGAAGATTTGGCACAAGCTGCTAATACAACACCAATTGCACCAGTTATTGTTAAATTAAGAGATGAAAGTGTTAAACGACTATATGATGATTTACAGAATTTCAGACAAGACAGATACAAGATCATCGATAATGAATCATTTATCAAAGTTCATTAATATACCACCTTTCTATTTACTTTAATCAGTAGTTAGCCTGTATTATGTCTGTATGGGTCTTATATTTTCAACATTTATTACTTAATAATAACTATAATATTATTTATTGTCAAGTTTTTTGTATTTATTAACTTTATATAATATATAATTGTATTTCATTATTATTAGTATTATTATTTATAAACCGGAAATAAGAAAAAAGCAATGCTGCAAAATAGGATGTTTATTTATTTACGTATTAAAATAATCCAATAATCCACACGAAACAAAAAATTCTTCAGAATTTACAGCTTGCTAAAACGCGAGTATTTTAAATTTCCCGCTGAATGTAGATTTACAAATTACGTTGGTGATCCTGATAGTGACAGCGCCATCTTTTTATAAGTGTTCGATATAAAAATTGTGTTGGCAATGATTTAGTATTATTATTTAGTGATTTGTGTTGTTTTCTTATTGGTAGCATTGAGACACTACAGCCAACATAATTTTTAGTTCTTATCTCTTCCCAGAAGGTGGCACCACCATCTATAAGTGGGAAATTTAAAATTTCGGCAATAAATAAATAAAATATTCAACTAATCTGACCAGAATTTCCTTTTGTTGTCATCATCGATTAAGTAGTAATAAGTAGCTTATTCAGCTTTTTAGTAAAGTGTGTTATTGATGAAAAAGTGCAAATTTGAATTTTGACATTTATTATAGTTAACATAACCTCACAAATTGTTGTTCCTGTACAGTTTTTTCTTTTCACAGATAATTCTAATAATTTATTAATAATTATTTGTAATCTATTGTTGGCAATTGATTTTAATTGATTTATGTGTAATGATTCTTTTATAAAATGTCTGATTTTATTGAGAGTGCAAGTGAAACGCCTGAAACGAATACCAGTGAGAATAGTTCAAAGAAATCGGAAATTTCATCAGAAATTAGAAATTATTTGAAACGAAATTATCCAGAAGTATTAAATTATATAAATTTCTTAGAAAAAATAGTTGAAAAACAGAAAAAAAAGTTAAAACGATATAAATCTAAAATTAAGGTTAGTTGAGGTTATGTTTTACATTTTTTTTCAAAATCATTATTTTCATTCAAATTTACACGAAAATATGATTGATTTTGTAGAAGAAGCACAATTTCGTTGATATTGCTATTCAGACTGATAGTGTAATTGATAATATTAGTGGATCACATCCGAAAAGTGTTGCAGAAGAAATAAAAGAAGCAGCTGAATTGGCTACACAGAATGCAGGTTTTATTTATGACGAAGTTTCCGGACTTTATTATGATTCGAATACTGGCTATTACTATAATGCTGTAATTCATAGAACAATTATTCTGCCTAATAATATTTTTACTAATAAAATATGAAATACTTAATAGGAATATGGTTTATATTATGATGCCAGTTCAGGTACTTATATGTCGTATAATCAAGAAACTAAGACTTACGAGTTCCATTCACAAGTTCATATCAACATAAAAAATGATATTAATGAGTGTGACAGTAATGTTAAGAGGAAAAAGAAGAACAAGAAGAAGATATCGAAACGAAAAAGTACAAACGAGGATCAAACAAAAGTAAGTTGTACGTTTCCATCTATGTGTATTGTAAATAGAAGTTTTTCGTTAAGGTAAAGATCACTTCTTCAACGGATTTGGAGCATCTATCAAGTTGCTTCAATTCTATGAAAATTGATAATTTCATTTCTGGTACGTATAAACAATCAAAACCAATAGAATAAAATCATTTGCAGGTGGAGAAATGTAAACGTATAACATTGGAGACTGATTCAGCTGAAGAAGGGGAATGTACACGAAGTAGTGATAATAGTGATAATAATAACGATGATACAAAATCTGATAATAGTGGTATTTTCCAGTCGATCCAAAAATGTATTTATGTTTTATAATGTAAATTATTTGTTGTTGTTGTTATAGATTTGGTGAAACAATGGCCACCCTGTATGCGAATTATTGTTGAACAATCTGGTACACCAAAAATTAAAATCGGTTCATTACATATTTTAACATATAAAGGTGGTACAGTAGGACGTGAAGGTGATCATGATATTCTATTAGCTGATATAAATATAAGCAAATATCATTTGAAATTTACTTACGATGAAACCAAAAATTGCTACTTTGTTATTGATTTGGGTTCAAGAAATGGTACAATTTTGAATGGTAAGCGAATATCTAGTTCAAAACAAGAGAGTGAACCATTCGAAGTTGAACATGGTAGTCGAATACAAATGGGTTCAATAACTCTTTTATGTCATATCCATGATGGTAATCAAACGTGTGGATTATGTGAACCTGGTTTAATTCAAGTTCCTGATGAAAGTAATTGTTCTCTCTAAATTGTATTGAATTATTTAAACGTTGTCGTATTTTAGAAAACGTAGAAGAAATGAAAATTGTTAATAAAAGTGATCAACATAAATTAGAATTAAAGAATTTACGAAAAAAATTCGGTGTCTCCTATTTTGAAGATTCAAACGTTAAATTATCGTCAAGATATACCGATAGAGCACAACAAAGACGTGATACTATAGGCAGTCAGAATCCATACGAAAAAACTGAAATGACCTCTTTGGATGAGTAAGTAGTGTTATTTTTGCCCGTTTGTATCCAGGAATGTAAATAAAATATTGATATAATTTAGATCGATTTCATCGGAAAATAAAGGATTCAAAATGTTATCAAAAATGGGCTGGAAAGAAGGTGATGCACTTGGGAAAGATTCAGCGCATGGTATTGTGGAACCGATAAAATTGGTATCAAATCCTGGTACCTCAGGTATTGGAAATACAGAAATTTCTGAAAATAAATCCAACGATAGTAAGAAACTAGTATGGAAAAAGACTCTGGATAGATTCAATCAAGTTACACCAACAAATAATATTTTCGAAGAGTCTGATTAAGTGTTCAATCGTGTTTTTTTTTACTTTATATTTATTAGTAAATGAATAAATTTTTAATGAAAAGTAAACTGTCTAGTCAAATAAACGGGAGAACCTTATTAACGTCATCTTTAATGCATTTTTCAATATAACTACATCCTGGCACAATTGAGTTTAATAATAGAGTTTTCCAAAGTTTACAATAGCAACACCACCTCTGGTTGGTCTGGATTACTACGGCATCGATAAATTTCTCCGAAAGTTGAAGTCTATTAAGTGGCTAGACGATGACAACAATGCACAACTTGGTGCTTTAATGCAATCAATCTTCATATGCACATATAAAGGGGGAGAGTTTCTTTCCGTTTTTTTTTTAATTGCACCTACAATGACGGCGCGGTGTCTGAATAAGAAAAATTGCAACAAAAAGAAAAGAGTGCAGACTGTATTGTCGTCTTTTATTCAACTTATAGTTCATTTAACATGAAGGAAAATGGGAAAACATGGGATAGAGCAAGGAAAAGGAAATTGATTTATTTTTTAATCATTTATGATGCAATTTTGAGACATAAAACTGACAGACTAATTTAAGAAATATGCAAATTAATATATTCAGTGATGTGGAAAAGTGTTTTAACAACACACACTAATCGATGTATTATTCGTTGCATAATTTAGAAACCAATTTGTGTTGATACAAGGTATCCCATCGAGTGCTACCATTGGGGGGTTGCACAACAGACTAACAATAAATCTAACATTCACAGGTGCCCCTATTAAAAAAGGCTATGATTTTAAGAGATTTATAGACGGAAATGTTTCTAAATGTTCATTAGCAACTGTGCTGCTACTGTTTTTGATTACAAAAAAGTTCTAATTGTAAGTGTCTGGTTGGTTGTTTTGGTGAAGCAGGATGTATATTGCAATAAAGAAATAACGGAAGAGTGGGCGGGCATTTGAATCTTGTTAGACGCCTGACCTGGCGGTCATTGCATTCAGTTCACATTGCACATACTACATACACAAATACTAGGTCATAAGATCCGATTTATCCGAAAAAAAAAACAACAGAAAGAAATTATCTTAAATAGATGGAAAATACACGAAAGAATTTAGTTCTTGTCGTTAAAGGAACGAATCGAATTTATTGCCGTGTTTATCGATTACTATTTCCAGATTATTAAATCCGAATTGTACAATAGATTTGTCATCAATCAATCGATTGACGATTGTATTTTATTAAATATAAATGTAAGAATTATAATACAAGAAGAAAAAATTCCGTTTGCACGTGCCTCATTTAAATCTCCTCAATTTTGCATCCCCTACACCACTTGTTGCATTTCCGCTTCAACATACATGTGAATAACAACTAACAACACATCCTGTTAATGTTTCTCTTCGTTATCCATAAATGGGTGATTTTCTGGTGCTTTATGGAGAAGGCGACGACCACGACGACGACGTCCATCACCATCATTGTTATAGTCGTACAGGTGCACTCACCTGTCGGAGTACTGCTGCTGCTACCGTCGTCGTCGTCGTCGTCGTCGCCGTCGCTGCCGCCGCCGCTTCACTTACACATTCCCCGCCAGGAGTTTTTTTTGGGACTGCGGAGTATATGTGTGTGTGTGTGTACAAAGAGACTGCGGTCGTACTCTACTCTACTACTTCTCGCAGTTTATATAGTCAGTCGACTGGTGACTATTTCAATAGTCAGTCGATGTTAAATAACCAATATACAATTATTATCCTTTACGGCATGTCCTTTGCGTTCTCGTCGTTATAAATCCTCAATTAAAAGTACCGTCAAATCAATTTAAAGACTCTTTCACTTTTATTTCTCATTTTGAAGATTTAATGATGGTGGTGGAGACATTTTCGAAAAATCGTTTTTGAAAAAACACTTATGCACTAAAGTGAAATATTTGAAAAGGCGACGGTCGTGCGTTTTGTTTTTTTAAAATTCGATTTATTGTTTTATTTTTCAAAAATTGTTATTTGGTAAGTCTGTTTCATTAGTCAATATTTACATAACTTTTTAGCGAAATTTTTATAGTGATGTTTTGATTTGAAAATGTTGCCCTTTTTTTATAAATAGTAGAGACATGTATGGCAAATTTATTTGTTTAAACAATTAGAATTTGTCTGTTAGATATTCCAAAAAAAAAAATAATAATAATAATAATAAGGAGAAATACCGAAAAACAACTGTTGTTTGCGTACATATAGATAATGCCTTTTTTATTCCTGTTTTTAATTAATTTATCATAATCGATCAAACCCATTAATTGTGTATTATCGTTAATCTAAAATCAGTTTGAGATCAATTAAAATCTGACCACAAAAACAACAACAATAATAACAAGATCATCCTAATAGACAGTAGTTTACAAAACAAGTCTGTGTTTACGCATACGTATTCGCATATTAATAATAATAATAATAATAATATTTTGTACGCACTAATTGTTGCAAAAGAGACATACACACACATACACAGAAAACAAACAACAACAAAAACAATGTAAATATCATATAATTATCATTATTAAAAAGATAAATATTTTGAGTAAATTCTCAAATTTTCTCGCTGTTATGTCTAACTTTTACTGAATAATAATGCAAAAAGAAAAGCCCGAGATTCGAATTGGATGTGTGTTTAGAATGAGGGCCAAGAATTCTGGCCAAATTTTTTTCTGTCATCCTCCTCCAAAAATACACACATCGTTTTCAATACGAAAAAAAATGCACCAAAGATTGAATTATTTGTCATTTTTTTTTTTTGGAGACAAACGAATGCCCTCTATTCATATTTAATCGATCGATTAATTTCTGTCCAAAAAACTGGATTTTTCCAAAACTGGATTCTTGTTTCTTATTTATAGTATTGTTAAAAATCTAGAAAAATTCATATTTTTGTCATATATATTTTTTCTGTGTTAGTGTGCATGTCTGAATGTTTAAATTAATTTTAAATTGACTAACTTGTAAATTTCATAAAATTTAGTGTCTTTTTTTCTGTTGGTTTGTCGAGCTTATTTTTATGAAGAGATCTCTAATAATAAGGAACTGATATAAGAGAAGGGTGTAATATTTTAAAGTGAATTATTTTACGGTTGCTTAATGTATATATCCGATTTTATAGATCGTAATTAAAGTATGTCAGGGGGTAATAACATCGTTGTAACTTGCTGCTATATAGAGTGCCGGACTGGACACGGGGGGGCTAGGGGGAGATTTCCTCCGGGGCCAAATAGCGTTTCTGGGGCCACCACCTCTTTTAGGGTATTTTTTTTCATCAACTGATTAGAAATTTGTAACAACAACTTTATTTCGAATGTATCGTTGTTATCAAAAACCAAAAATTTGTTGTATTTTTCATAATTTTGCGAATTTTTAAATTTTTGACTGTTGGTGGTGTTTGAATGCCGTTGGAAAATATAAGAGGAGTAGAACGGAAAAAGACTTACTACTTGGGGCTTCATGGATTGTCATCTTTCCTTAATCCCAGGCTGCCCAAACTTACTGCAATTCAAAAAAAAAACAACTATTTACAGTCCCTCAACGCTGATCATCGATGGTGGATGGCAGTGGTCCGTTTAGAAAACACTTCACATTGATCACTTTTACAGTTTATTGTTAGCGGTAATTTCACTCCCGCACTTACACTGATTGACACTCACAACACACACTATCGTCAAGACACTGACTATTTTATTTAAATTAATTGATTAGACAAATTTTGATGCTGACTTGTCGATGTTTTAAAATCAACTGATTAGGAAACTTGTAACAACAAAGGACATTATGCAACTTTATTTCGTATGTATCGTTGTTCAACCAAAAACCAAAAATTTGTCTATATACGTGTTTTGTACGATTGTGTCGTAAAGTTTTAATTCGATGTAACAGCTATGTAAACAGTGCCGGACTGGACAGGACTCATTGAATTTTTGGGAGCTAAATAGCGTTTGAGGGGCTTCTTTTCGTATAAATTCCCTCGGGGGCCAAGCTAAGCCAGTCCGGTCCTGAACACCATGTGGAAGAAACTAACCAACTCTCTATCACTCTACTATTTCTATTTCTGTTGCTATTTAACACAAAATTCATCATAATTCTGTTTTGTTATGTAGGTAGGTAGGATGCTAGAAAATGAAATTTGTTAATTTTTCTTTTTATTTCTTCGTTTTGTTGCTATGACTGTTGTTGAAATTCTATCAAGCTTGAATTTTCACCTAGTAACAGCCAAGAGTCCTCTACCATTCGTAAATTATTACTAATAAAAGTGGAAATTGCCCAATAAAATCTAGAATCGAAGAAGAAGAAGAAGCAGAAAACGAAGAAAAACCTTTCAACTAGAGTAACTTGGTATTTTAATTATATCCCTCTAGTCCTTCTTGAGTATTTTCTGATCCTTTAAAAACCACCTACACACACACACCTTTCGAGAAAATGTCAAGTTTTAAATATTATGTAAAATATATGCGTGAAGATGTACGTTATCTGACAATTGGAACGCATATATTGCATTCCTTAAGGCCGTCAACTACACTTACCATAAATTGTTTATAAGATAAAACCTTCAATAATAATAATAATAATCATGAAATTCAAAATTATGAAAAGAAAATATAAAGAAATGTAGATACACGCAATATTGTCGTAACTCAAACTAGGACAAACTAGATGGATAATTTTTTGCACATTTTCGGGGTATACCTATATTTTTATACAATTTAATGCATGCAAAATATGTATACAAAGTAAGAAAAGTTAAATACTCATACTTATAGTAGAAATATTCAACTTTGTTGTTATAATATATAGAATGTGCATAAATTTTCTAGTAACCAGCTAAATTTAACTGCGATTTGGCGAATATCCGGATCTTTTTTTGAGTTCTAGAGAGTAATAGATTTCTTTCAAAAAAAAAAGAAAGGAAGCTTAAACAGAAACTATATTTCAACTTAATATTTTTGGGTGGTTACGACAGGAAATTTTACAACTAAAATTAAATTTTCTCAAAATTCCTAGTAAATTCACCATCAACATCAACATCAAAATGTTCCGGATAACTTGTAGATATTATTGTGTCTTTAAATTTTTCCCACATTTGCATATTTTCATAATATGCAGATATCTCATTTTTCTTCTTATCAGTCAGCATATTTCTATATAGGAATTTCCGTTTTTTTTCTCTTGTTATTGTTGTTGTTGTTGTTGTCTTTTACCAAAGAAAAAATACTACACGTATAGAATCAATAGCAACACAAAAAACAATTTCTGATCCATTAGAAGACCTGATTGAATTACAACAACTAATTACTTATTAAATTTGATCTATATGCGGGGTAAAATCTTTTTTGCTGTAGAAAGAGGAGTGCCTTGAATTGTTCGAATCTTTGTAATGATTAGATGAAATCATCTAGCAGAAAAAAATTCTGGGTTAATTCTAATGGAAATGTATTTTGGTCCTCAATAATTAAAGAAAACGTCTGGATGGGTTAGGAAAAAATTACTTAATTTGTTGTTTTGATTTCTTTTTTTTTGTTGTTTCAGATGAAAATTTCAATGGTTTACAACAATTAATGTAATGTGAGTTGAAGAAAATTGTGGATCGTGTGTGAGTGTGTGTGCGTGTGTTGGAGACAAAAGGGGCCTTAGCGGCCCCCACGATTAGTTCCAAGCTAGTGTGGTGTTTAGCGCAATGAATGCTGCTATATTTATTGTTAAACTTCAATTGCTGCTCATATTCCATCTTTTTATTATCATTAAATTCCAATATACTGTTGGTAAGTATATCTTATCTGACTTTAACAAATGTTAAATAGAGTGAAAACTAACAATTATTTAGAATGGTGAACGGTCAATTCCGCAAATAGATAGTGTATAGGTACTGAAAAATGAAACCAGAAACAGGCAAATAGAAACGAATTCTTCTAGAGATCTGTTGTTAAAAGTCGCCGCAATTTTATTAATCAATGAGAACCGTAATCAATAAATTGATTAGAGGTATCTTATTCTATCGTTTCGCAAACTTGTTTAGGTGTACCTATTTCTCACAAATATTTTATAAGAATTATAATATTAAAGCTTGCTGTTGCTTACAAGGAAAAGTCCAGGAGAGCTTTATCTCTACCCAAGAAAACGACCGATAACAACAGGATTTTACATAACCCAAAGAGTTGTAATTAGCAAGATACTATTAGACATTTTAAAGAATCATTAGAAATAAATGGAGTGAATTTGTTAAATTGGACAAAAATCAAAAAAATAAAATGAGAACAATTTATCGTTAGTTAGAGTGTCAGTTACGAAATATGTTTCACCACTTCCTGAATGGAACAAATTGGAAATAATTATACGTCAGATCAGTCACGGACTGACATCAAACTTATAATCAACTAAATAAAAAAAACTGGTCAGGATTGGATAGATCCCCTTAAGCTGCATACAATGTATGCACTTTTACATCAAAATTATAAAACAATTTTATTTTTGTTGTTGTTACTTTTATTTTATTATAACACACACACACACACCACGATACATTTGTACGTAGGGTATAACTGTGAGAGAACTTGGTGTTTTTTTTCCTGATTGTGAGATATTCTAGTTTTATTTCTAACTATTTTTGATATTTTCATTTTTTATTGTTATTAACGTGAAATTTACATATGTCCAATAAATTATACCCGGAATTCCTGAAATAAATGTTGCCTCTTTTTCAGCTTCTTATCTCTCTCTCTCGATTTTTTTGCATAGTTTTTTCGTGCCCCGTTTCAGAAAGCCAAAAATCCAAAAACTTTGATCATATTTTATATCAACTAAATTCTACACAACAGAATCAACGAGTATTAGTTTCTTATTATTATTATAATCGTTTTGATGAGTTTCCGGGAGTGGGTTGTTGTTGGCGCCGGGCGCTTCATTCCAGTTCTACCGAATAACATCATAGAACATGCTAATATACTATAGCTGCCTTCGGTTAATGCAAAACAGTTTTGGTGCAGGGTTTTGGGTACACGAGGTCA
>JAZBHA010001221.1:0-10116 GCA_037464855.1 Iselma pallidipennis | reverse complement strand
GAGTGAACTCTATTCGTACTTTTTTTCCTTTGCCGAATAGAATGGAGTTAACACTTTTCGCTCCCGAAGCAATAACCGAATGGTTTGGAGTGCACGAGAGCGAATAGCGTGAATAGATTGGAATAACCGAAGGCAGCTTATGTCTGTTTTTTTGCACGTGTGTGTGTGTGTGTGTGTGTAACTTTTTTACTTACAAATCGCACCTTTTGCAAAATTAAATTTACTTAACGAAATTTTCAAAATAAATAAAAACAAGTTTATTGTCCCTATAAATGTATAAGGTGGTTAAACTTTTTTTTGCTATTATGTTCGATAAAAAAAAATGTTTGTAATAAATTCTAATTTTTTGTTATTTAATTTGAAATACAAATAAATAATATTTACTCGTTGTTAAATATGATTAGATTAATAAATCATGCAGAATTTGATTTAATATGACTAATCAATTTTATAGGAATTGAACTGATCGAAAATGTGTTGATTCGTAATAGAGCAAAGCGCAATGTCCTTAAAAAAACATTTTTTTAGAATATCTTGTCAATATTTCTTAATAGGTTTCCATCCATTCTTTCGGGATATTAATTATTATTTCCAGTTCTTTTTTCTTTTATTCAAATAATCAATTAGTGAAAGATAATGCGTTATATTTTAATTTAGAATATGTATGAACTGGACAGAAAACAGTGGTCTTGGTGTTATCTTTTCATTCATTTACTATCAATGGAGACCTCAAACCAACTCCAAATTTCTAAGAATAATTTCAAAAGTTTTTCACGAAAATCAAATCTTCTAATTTTATTAATAACCACTCAAATAAACCGAGTTCCAATATACCGCATCCGTTTAAAGACAACAGGTTAAAGTTTAATTTTAGTTGAGCTTTCAAGTCTCCTAATTAGAAACGGACGAAGAAAACGAGGAGAAAAAAATAAACGGTTTTTCCTGGGGCGAGAAGAAAAAATCAAAACGATCAAAAAAATGAAATGACATTTTTATTGGCAACAGCTTCTTGTAATAAATCCTTATACTACCGGATACTGGGAAATGATAACTTCCTGAAAAAAAAACTCAAAACACTAATATAATCATTAACTATCCTGGGAAAGAGGCAAAACGAAATCTACGCATTATTAGTTTTGAAATTATTTTGAACGCATATTTATTTATTTTTTTTTATATTTTTAATAATAATCGTTTATCTGTCATTGACTTGAATAAATTTTTGGCCAAACTCCAATCTATTATTATTATCATCATCATCGTCATCATCATCATTGACTCTAATTATCTGTTATCAGGATTGTTGGGCAATTGAAAATTTTACAAATGATAACAAAACATTTTTTTGGTATTTCGATGATTTAAAAATATACACACACAACAGAACGTACAAGTCACATGAAAAATGTGTGTATTCCGATATTACCTACTGACTGCATTTTCAATGCAAAACAGTAATTTTATTTTTAGATAGTGTTGTGTGTATGTGTCTTCAATAACCAGATGAATGTAATTGAAATGGTGTTTTCTTGGCACAATTTAATCCAATCCAATGTTTACTTTAAACGAATAATTTTTGATTGTTTTATTTTGTAAATTGATGGTACATAATGTTGTCTTGTTGTTGTTGGATAAAATGGTATGGAATGTTAATTTTTTTTTTGCTTCTTCTTTTTTTCCATATAAATTAAGTAACAATAACAGACTGGTTAAATTTTTGTCGGGTTGTTGTCGTTTAGACAGGAAATTTCACTAGTTCACTTCTCAAATCATGAGAATATCAAATCATTTTTTGATAATTATCTGGGTATATTCCTTATAGCACTATAATAAATCCTATAATTAGTTGAAATTTTGTTTTTTCCTTATTCTTTCATATAAATAACACGAGACTGTCTAATTCACTCCAATTTGTGTTGTTAGACATTTTTTTTCGATTCTACTTTCAATTGAAATTGTTATTAATTATAATAATAAAAGTAAAATAGAGTCTAAATATTTTCGACTGCATTTTTTCTGAAAGGTCAAGCATGGTAATATGTATCTTTAATCTGTATAAGGAATTTTGAGATTTTATTCTATAAATAGTTAATCGAAATATCGACTAGATTTAAAAGATGAATGCTTTCTCCGTTTCTGTCTAGGACGTCTAACAAGTCAGGTTTTCATTAATACATAGGTACATATAGATAGATAAAGTGACAATATTATGTTGTGTCTGTCATACAGTTGCAATATTTCACACGAAAACGTAAAATATTTGTTTTTGTTTTTCAGTTTTCAGGTGCAAATTTGCCCCTCAATTCATAGCTAAAAGTCCAATATAGGTTTTATTATCAGATACATATATTCAAATTTTTAGGATTCGTCATTTGGCCAGCGGAGCATTCCGTCAAGGCCGGCCGAAAATCTTCCAAGGTTGATTGAAAGAACTGCTTTTTTTCGATGCGATGGCAGTGGTAATAATGAGACGAAATACCGTCTATGCAGCAACAGTAGCAACAACAGCAGCAGCAGCAGCACAGCAGGAGCAACAGTCCTTTGAAAACCGCATACACCACAAGTGAAAGAAAACATACATACAAATACCTACATACAATACGTGTACCTACACTTACATAACCCGCACACCGCCGTCATTGCTGCCGCCGCCGCCGCCGTCGTCACCGGTCGCCACTCCTCCTCCTGCTGCTTTCTTGTCTGTTGCTCCTGCTGCACTATGCTGTTCGCCGGCCTTTCGAGGTTATTACCTCGACGAACTCGCGTACTCAGTCGTCTCTTTGCTGTCTGCAGTCACCGTGGTGTGCTTGTCTGATGATGTCTGCACACACCGTGAACCACCAACCAACCAACCAACCGGAGCTGATTCCCATCGCCCATCACCCATAAAAGTATTCACCGTTGCTTTCCTTGGTAGAACTCTCCTATACTATAAGCATTATCCTTTGATACCTATACCTACGTCGAAAATATCCAGAAACCTTTCTCGAAAAGTGGTAATTGGCAAAATTTGATGTTTACTGCCAATTATAAAATTAGAAAACAACCTTGAACTCAAACCAAAATCAACGTAGGTTATTATTATCATTTTTTTTTCAAATAGGAATTCTCCCAATTTTCATGAATGAATCGTTCAGTCAGTTATTAATATTATTTTTTTCTAATTGGAATATTTTTCGCAAAAAAAAATATTTTAAGAATTTCTTACCTACACAACAACAGGTGACCATAAATCAAATGCCATCGATTTGGACCGACTTCAAGGATATAAGATACCTACATACGTAAAACATACGTACTGTATTATAATAGAATGTACCCAGAAATAAAAATATCAGTGTCCAGGTGTTATACAAGAAAGTCTTACATAATGATGTCATATTAATGATGATGATGTTAGTTTTAAATGATAATAAAAATTGTAATTATTTCCGTTTGGGTAGCAACCGAATAAAGAGAAGAAAACGATGTTGATGATCATGATGATGATGATGATGATGATGATGTGTGTATTCAACAAATAAAAAAATACACGTGATTGTCCCTCTTCTACTAAAAAAAAAATATATAATCCTTACGGCAAGTGTCTGGTTTTATAGTTTTCGTGATTACTGCTTTTTTCAACCTCTTGTCTTTCTTGTAATTTTATCAAGGAAATTATACAGTTTGCGAATTTTTTCATCATAAGTAGACGTACATATAATTTTTTCAAGCATTCAAGCACACAAAAATAGAAGCAATTCGATTCAATTTTAATAATAGCCGCAATATCCTTAGCTTGACCGTTATTGCTGCTGCTGCTTCTGCTATTGCTGCTGCTACTGCTGCTGCATAGTGTTTTTAAGTAAAATAAACATTTATAAAATTGCAGTAAAACTAAATATACACACCACCTTCAACGAAATTCCTGTTAAATAATCTGTTAGACATATGTACATGGATTTATATGTGTATGTGTGTGCTGTGTAGAGACATACCTAGGTACTCATAAAAAATAATCCGCATATTTTCGTTTTTTGTGTTAGCGCGTGTGAAAGAGACTTTTTTTTTCTGTCTTTTTGTTGAGATTTTAAATAGATCCGGGATGAATTCTATGAATTTTATCTTTAATCGATATCGATACATCACCACCACCAACGACTTTACAATGCTATATAATTATTTTGATTACTATCCTCAATAATAAGATAATGATAATAATGGTAATAAAAAAAAAGTTAAATGGTAATATGTAGCATTTTCTAATTATTATTACTAAACTATACAACTAACGAACTAGAAACGGAGCAAACATACCAAGACGAAAATGTGTAATTTCCAATTTTGCATCATGATATACAACAACAACAACAACAGATGATTTATTAAATATGTATGTTACTGCAACAATGTTGCATAAAGGTGGGGTTTTTGTCAGATAATAAAACATAAAGTATAATATCGAGCACGTAAATCTGTCTCGAGTCCAAACAGCACTCAAAATCTTCTTGAACTTTTACATATTTCAGATGACACACAAAAATCATGTAAAAAGAAAAAGGATACCAGACATGTTGTCTCCAATTAAAGCTAGGAAGATAACATATATAAATATATTTTCTTTTTTTTTTGGGTCTGTTGGTTGTCATTACTAGTCTGGTATACGTATGGAAGAGTAAACAAATTATATTCATTACCTGTCATTTAGTATACAATATAACTGTAGATTATTTGATGCAAAAAGGGGAAAAACTAATGAGTTTTTGCTTAACCGACTTATTAGTTGAGTTTTACAGCTTGTGCTTTTATTATTACCGTTGACTATCTACAATTAAGACAAAAAGTCATATACATATTTTTAAAAATATAACATCACGACAATTAGTCATTAGTAAGATTCGTTTTGCTGGTTTTTGTTTAAAAAAAAAATACAAAAATAAAAAATGAACTGCAATCGCAACATACCTATAATTGCAAACAATTATTTCGCTTTCATATCTCGTTTTAATGTCTGTTAATTATTTAGAAAACTAGTTGGAAAAATGTGGATTTTCAAATGAACCATTGTGGTTACAACTACTACACACATGGCAATAATTATATTGCACTTTATAATAAATACAAATGAATAAAAGATAAAGGAAAAAATATGTGTATAATCTCGGTTAATTTTGCTGTTATGTAATTGGAAACAGACAACAATATAATATTACATTGTAGTAGACATGTATGTATAATATAATGGAAGGAAAACTATAAAGACACAATTAGCCGCACTTTAAGTTGTTGAAATTAATTTTTTTCTCTTCTACTATTCCGTTTAAATTGTAATTGCTGTTGTTTTTTTTTGTTTGTTTCTTATTGGATTGTTGTTACGGTTGCAGCAGATGTTTCAGTGGAATTGATGATGGTAGCGATGAATGAAAGACTGAAACCTGTTAACCTTGTGCCATCTTCTAAGTCTCCAATGCATAATAATTAGAAATTTACACATATCCGCTACTAGAATTAAGCTCGTATTTTTCCATCCCGCTCACCTTACAACATGCTTTGATGTTTTTCTTCTTCTTCTTCTTCTTATTCTTCGTTTCCCAACAAATTCCGGATCAATTGATTATCCTTTTTTTCGTTTTATGTGTGTGTGTCTAGAGATATTGAATCAATTACAGAGACACTCCTTGAACAAGATAAATCGATTTTATATGATGTTGATGATGGGTTTCGCAGAAAAACCAAACTCTCTGTCCTGTCTAGACAGACAGAGGGTGACTCAACCATTTTTATCATTATCATCATTATCATCATCATCACATCACCACTAACCACCAAACGATCATCTGATTTGTACAAATTTGATTCCAGTCGATAAGAGAGATGTGAAAAAAAAACACAAATGAATTTTATTCATTCACAAGAATGTTAGTCAAGAATTTTCCGATATGGACTCGAAATATAATAAAATTTTATTTTGTAGACCTACTGAATATTTATAGATACTGGTCTGATATAATTCGATTGAGTCTCTTACTATTTTTGGAATTTTGTTTCGATGATTATTAAGATTATATTTAACCAATTTAAATAGTTTATGAGGTGATTTTATCGAAAAAAAAATCTGTCTACGTTATAAAATCCATATGAATATGCAGGTAAACAAGCACACAACAGTTGAAATAACAGGATGTATGATGTCGTTCAAGAAAGAAGACACAAAACGCAAAAGTTTATAAATATTATATGCAACTAACGAGTTAACGCATGATTTCCTTTCAAGTTTTTTCCTATACACACACATACACATATACATATAATAATTAAAAGAAAAACTAACTTCCTCTATTCCAACGATCTTACAAAATTAATTTGACACTCTTGAACGTCATTAATATTATCATCATCAAATCCACTAAACATCATCATCATCAACAACAACAACAACAAAAAACGGTGCGTCATGTTGTTTACAGTCATTTTCATTAGTACTGCCAGATTAGAAGACCTACAACAAGTACAGTCCTTTCCATTATGGCACATGGAATTTTTTTTGAGGAAAAAACCCATAGCTGTTTGTTGTTTTTAACGTTCGTGTAGCATTGAATTGTAACAACAATAGATATTATAGATAGGTACCCAGTATATGGAAATTGTTGTTGTTTCTTGGTAAATAAAAGTATAACAAGAATTTCAATCGATTCAACATGATTTTTATGTAATTTCGTGGAATCTTATCCTGTCTGGAATTATAAGAAAAAATTTAAAATAAAGCGGTCGTATACCTTTTAAATATGCAATTGCATACCTACATATACATACTAATGAAGAATTGGTATATTTACTTGGAATTTACATATTAATTACATATCCTTTAATTGTATTTTAATATCAATAAATAATGTAAAGATTGTGCATTTGCATTTTGGAGAGGTAAGAAAAAGATATTGCGCAGCTTTTAATGAAGTGAGGGCATAAATGCACATACACACACACACATGAAATGATGAAAGGATGACCCTGATCATGTAACACAGCCTTGAAATGTACACCTGCAGTTTTTCACAACATGCATAGATGCAACAGGAGAAGAGGAGAAGGAGGAAGAGGCCGAGATGGATGTGTAGAAAAAAAAGTATTATGCAAACATTGGTGACAAGATTCCAGAGATTAATCATTAAAAAAATTATCTATGCACACATGTATCTGCTTAATTATAGAAAAGCTCCAGAATTATTGGAATAAAACCCTTTAATAAACGACTATTAAAAGCAGATTAAATCAGTCAGGAAATTGTTTAGAGAAAACAAAAAAAAAAAAGCAGCAATCGTAGGTACATACAAATGTAGGTACATTTAAAGTGTAAAAACTCACTTAAATAATAGCTTTAGAAAGGAAACATGATGGGAAATGGAAGCTTTAAGCTTATTACGGGCTGCATTTATCTAATACGAGAAGAAGAAAAAGAAACGAACATGATTGTATGTTCGTATTTGTATCTGTGTATGTATGTGTATGTGAAATAAATGAATCGACAGGCATCTTCTATCAACATCAGTTTCATCAAATATTCGTATAATTTATTCAAATAATTACTGTTTTCTATTTTAAAAAAAAACAAAAACAAAAAACCATACCTACACACCTGTTGTTGCAATATTCTATTGCATTGAAAATCAATAGAATCAAATAGGAATGTTGTCTTATATGCAAACTAATACTGCAGTATTTAGATGAAAATTAAAGGATATGTGCACAATAAGAGATAAAGAGAGCAGGTGGTTTCTAGTTTCTTTATACTATTAACGAAAACAAATAAATCTCATTCAATAAAAGACACACAAAGAGAGAGAGAGAGAAAGAGAGGGACTTGCTATAGTTAGATGTGTTGCATTGATAACAACTATCTAACTTGTTTCCGCAATAATTAAATGTATTGTCTGTTTATGTTTGTTGTTTATGGTGAAATTTTTCAAGAAAAGCAGCCAGTGCCGGCTTAAGAACTTTCGGTGCCCTGTTCAAAATTTACTTGTGCGCCCTCCCGCCAAAAAAAACGAAGGCAATTCCGAGTACTGGAAACGAAAAATGGAAAAACCAGGTTATACTAAAAATTTTGCGCCTTTAATATTACAACGCCCTGAGCGGTCGCACAACTCGATCGTACCTTGAGCCAGCACTGAAAGCAGCAGCAGCACAGCAAAGAAACAACAAACTCGGGTTTCGTTTCAGATTTACCGTTGAAGTCTCCAAATCTATCTATTATGTTAAATCATCAATTTACCCTATGTTCTTCATGAAAATTGATAAAAACTGAGGAACGTATGGCAAAAACAATAATTGTAAAATGTAGATAATTTTCAATCGATAGATAAAAATCTCACATTGAAAATATCAAATTTGATTGGGTAAACTTGTCCTCTTCTATTTTCAGCAGGAACTTGCTGGTCGACAATGGCACGCAATGGACGTTGTACAGAGGTCCTTTATGAGAAGAGCAGCAAAGAGGATTGCTGTGCCAGTCATAGTATTACAACAGCTTGGTCAGAAATTGAATATAATTCACCGGAATCGTTTTTTTATCGTGTACTTGATGGTGGTGCGCCATGTAATGCATGCAAAAGTAATTTCTCTATAATAATTTCTGTATAAATGATTCGATAATTGTTCTCTTTCCACAAAATTTTTAGGTTCTTGCGATAATATTGATTGTGGTGTAGATAAGAGTTGTGTAATTAAAAAAGGCCAAGCTAAATGTGTGTGTTCATCGAAATGTAAAGAAGGCAAATATCGTTTGAATAAAGGTCCAGTCTGTGGTACAGATGGGCATAGTTACAGGAATATATGTAGATTAAGGAAACGTGCATGTCGGAAACGTAGTAGTACACTTACGGTTGCTTATAGCGGCTTATGTCAAAGTAAGTTTTACGACAAAAACGAAATTACAGGCAAACAAAAAACCTTTTTTTTTATAAATCTTTAGGTTCCTGTGATCGAATCAATTGTCCATCTGGTAAACATTGTCTATTAGATCAAAATCTAACACCGCATTGTGTCAATTGTCTAACACAATGTTCACCAATACCGAAACATCCAGTTTGTGGTGCTGATGGTGTTACTTATCCAAGTGCTTGTCATCTACGTGAACAAACCTGTAAGAAAGGCAGGGCTATACCGATAGCTTATAAAGGACCTTGTCGAGGTAAAATACACCAACGATAGCAAACACAAACTTTATTACTAATTAATGATTTGTCTATAAATTTGTTTGTTGTTTAGAAGGAGCCACTTGTAATACAGTCCGTTGTCGAGATCGTCAATTATGTTTAACCGATTTACAAACAGGACTTCCTAGATGTGTCAGCTGTAGTATGACATGCCGTCCAAGACATATGCATGGACCAATCTGTGGCACCAACAATAACACTTACCATTCATGGTGTCATATGATATTGGATGCTTGTGCTAAAGGGTACATTATCGAGACGAAATATGCAGGAAAATGTGTAAGTTGATTATAAACTAGATGGGGATGGGGATGGGGAATAACAAAAAACAGATCCTTTCTATTCTAATTAACAATTATTACAGACGATGAAAAAATTTTAATTATTATGGAAAAATGATAAATTAATAATCAACGTAAACCAAAGATTAGTCACCCAACGTACGCATGGACAACGACAGATGATAATACAGCAACAAATTCCAATTTATTAAATTATATTTAAAAGAACGGTAAAAATAACAATTAGTCAATAGATATTTAAATTATTCCAAAGTAGAATTTTAATTATTAAACTAATTATAATTAATCCAAGTGGTGTAGTAGAATTATTTAAATAAATCTTAGGGTAATTTTCAAATATATTTTTAGCAATAAATAATAATAACCCGTAAAACAAACAGACAAATGCACGAAAATATTTAATCGAATCATTAAACCAGTATTTTTTTTATTCTATTTTAAAATAATAAATTAATGAAAACATAAATGGAATTCTCTAAATATTTTTGTACTTTTTTCCTTTTTTTTTCCAATTGAATATTGTTGACAAATTCTAGTCGAGACTAACAGACTTATGTTAATTATTATTATTATTATTATTATTATTATTATTACTACCTATTATTATTGAGGGATATATG
>JAZBHA010001220.1:15686-26507 GCA_037464855.1 Iselma pallidipennis | reverse complement strand
ATGTACCGAAAGTACACGAAAAGGAAAGTTTTTTTGTCTGATCTTGATAAACACAATAAGTAGTCCGTACATAACTTATGTAATGTCTTTAGAAATAGATGCTTTATTCAGGGTACTTGGAACATTTCCTCGTCATTATTCAATAAGGTCTCTATGAAAACAGACGTTTTGATCTTTAAAATCTCATGTACTCAATTTGGATACATTTTGTTCTTAATTTCTTTAGATATATTGTAACAGCATTCATTACATGATTACTTATATCTTCTAAATTTTTTATTGTATCCAATGACAAACATATATGGTTTCTTTCATTTGAAACAAATTTAATTTCTAACAACTATTTACGTCTGAATGTGTGAATAAATTATTTTTTAGATGTCTCCCTGAGTTTTAAATCATTTTTCTCACAATCAGAAGAATTAGAAAGGTAAAATATAAATACACTTATACAAGTCCTTCTACATAACTTAATAACTGACGAATACCACAAACAGAATTTGTAAATTCGGTTTTTTTTTTTATTACACCTTATATGTAGTATATTTGGTTACATACTTATATCTTCTAAATTCTTTATTGTATCCAATGACAAACATATCTTCTTTTTTTTGCATTTGAAACACATTTAATTTCTAATAGATATGTACTTGTTTTGGTAATACATACAGAATATGAACCAATAACTTTGTTATTTGCGTATCTAGAGCTTCATCGATTGATGATTAATATAAAAATACCACCGTAATAAATATCTCTATATAATAAAAAATTCTTATATTTTTCGATGGAGTATACATTTGATGAGAATTTATGGGTCATTGGCCTTTGTCGAAAGTTTATTGGTTGTGTATGATCTGTCCTGGTTTTTGATGATACCTAGCATTATTTTCCTCATTTATGAAAAATAATGCAGTTTGTAAATCTGTTGGACGTATAGCTCTAATTAAGCTGCCCATTGGTTCTTTTAATCCGGCAAGATATGTTTTTAGAGCTAATTAATTAAACAAATCCTTCTTTATTCTTATTGAATCATCACAGAAAATGTCTACCTCCAACGATTATAAAGTCTAAACTCTAAACCACATAATAATAAACTATTCAAGCGAATATTCGAAAGGCAAAAAGTTTGAAGACATGTTTAGCCCACCATCGGATCTTCCCAATTATGAACCGTATCGCTAGGTTCTAACAAATCTAGCATTCCACAGTCATTTGCGATAAAAGGATCACTACTTTTTCCACCATAACATTTTGAGACAAAAGATATAAATCCATTGGGTGCTATACCAATCAAAAACTTAGCAGTAAATGTTCCTTTGTAAGGTGAATATGAGATCATCGAGTTTATTTGGTTGTTCTATCATAATTTCTGTACAATCTATAATTACACGACATTTCGGATAATATATTTTACATGATTCATAGTTTCATTAACCACGGTACGAGTAGGCTAATGAACAATCTGCACCAATTTTTGTGATATTTGATTTAAAATTTTAATTAAAAATTATTGAACCTGATGTGTGATGCAAATCAAACGATACACCTATCGCCCGGTTCGACACACCAAGTTTGATTTTTATTAAAAACAATAACAGTTGGTTTCTTAATGAATTGTTTTGGGGGCTTCTTCAAAGCTGTAATATTACACATTTATGGTAGATATATTGTTTTACAATTGATAAAAATCTCTAAGTTTTAACTCAATCATACTCGGAATACTAAAAACACAACACAAAAGTTGTATAAAACGCCGGACACTATGATATGGCGCGTTGTCTATAACCACCACACAATTTGGGGATAAACTAGGTAGCAACTGGTTTGTAGTCCATTTTTCAAAATTTTCAGCATTCCTTTCACTGTGGTAATCACTTTTTGTCCCTGACTTAAACACTAGTTTACAGTTTTCCAAAAACCCCATTTGACCACCCGCATGTAATTTTAATAATCTTTGCCCTTTTGAAATGTGTCGCACAAATCCTTTTTTTGTATTGTCGCTCAATGATTTTTCAAGCTATTTGTTGTATTATGATTTTTTTTTCGATTTTTGGTAATTCTCGAATCCTTGCTTTGATGAACCAGTTTTCAATCTGTCGTTCAGTCAGTTTTGCTTGTACAATAAATCTTATCTCAATACATCAAATAAATGTTTACAATTAAACATTTTTGTGTGCAATGCAATAATGTTCTCAGATCGTGATTCAATTTTATCCATGTAGTAACAGTTGTATGTGCCAGGATCTTCTTGTCTTTTATCTAGTGACCATGGAAAGAAGGAGTAGTGATGGCCATATTCGGAGGCAATCGGTCACATGTGGAATTTAATTTTTCCACAAAATTTATTATCAAAAATTTTTGGTTCTACTTTATTATGAATTTTTTTCGTTAATTTTTTTTTAAAATAATATTAACACTAAATACATATACGTGTATATTAAAAAATTAGTAATATAGTTACACTCATATTCGATAAAAATCACTATTTATATTTACAACACAAAAATGACGGACATCGACTACTAGCCCCAATGGAGTATCAGTCAGACATGCCCTACTTCCAGTCACATCGTTTCAAGAAGGGGAGCTGTCCTACGCAAAAGGGCAAAAGCTGGCTTGATCCCGATGTTCAGTACGCATGGGGACTGCGAAAGCACGACCCATTTGGCTTGAAGAGATTTCAGCAAGAGGTGCCAGAAAAGTTCCTAAAGTTTCAAAATGTTTATTGACTGTGGTGGAAAACAAGCAAAACTACTCTTGAATTTCTGGTGAACCGATGAGGCAATATCGGTTTAAAATCTTCACATTCAACACCTATTTTATCACCACACTGATAGACTTCACTTTATGTTTTCCATCAACTTTTAATGTTTTAAAATTTACAAAAAGTATCAAGTGTAAAGAGACGTTCAATTCAAAAATGAAGGAAGCAGTGTTTCTCCTTTTCTCACTTGATAATGTTACGTCAATTTAGATTTTGAATGATTTAGCTCCAAGTGTTAAGCTTACTTACACAGTGAAAGAAGCATGCACATGTGCAAGCTCCCCATTTTTGCTAAATGAAGTTTAGTCGTTAAACATAATATAATTCTTTTCAATAAAACTAAAGTTACGATAATCTGTGGAGTCAGTTAATACAGCATTTGCTTGCAATGGAGAATGTACAATGTTATCGAACGGAGTCATGGGAGGTTCTTCGCCAGAAAAATGTAACAAGGCGGTATCAGGATGCCCAATACAGTTAGACGCTTCAGCATGTGTTTTAACACAATTCACTCCGAAAGATTTTTTAAAAGCTGTACAAAATTGTACAGGAGTGGGATTTAAATTGTTCCCGCCTTGTTGTCTAATGGTGCCAAAAAAATTCATCGCCACATGAGGTGGAGGTGTGTTTTTCTCCAGATTAAAGATGGCTTCATCTGAAGAACGAACACCATAATAGGACACAAATAACAAGTAACTAATTGTTCCCACAGGGGTGACACCAATCAGAAATTTTATGGTGGCTTTTGTAGCATCTAATACGACACTTCATACATGCTGGTTTTTGGACCGATATCTCAATACACTCAAGCACCAGGCTTGTATCTTCGAATTCTTTAAAACATATTGGGAGGTTCTTTAAATTTTCTTCTAGCGTGGGAGAATAAATGAGTGGTTTTAAAACCCTTCCCAAAATACCCACAAATTTATGAAACTGATTCCTGTAATAGTTTCTGATTTTTGAAAATGTTCCGAAAGTACACGAAAAGGAAAGTTTTGTCTGATCTTGATAAACATAAAAAGTAGTCCGTGCATAACTTATGTAATGTCTTTAAAAATAGATGCTTTATTCGGGGCACTTGGAACACATCATAGTTAATTATATAAAAAACAAAAAAAAAAAAAACGTTCATACTTGGTAACTTTTTTGAAATGTGTACACCTGGGCCACTCCAGCCAGAAAGGCCCCCACTGTGAACTCGCCTCTACATATCTTCTGCTAAATAGGAATTGAAATGTTCTTTTGGATGGTTGGTGCCTTGTAAACTTCTTTCAATGAACCCCCACGTGACCTCAATGGAATTCGTGTGGGTTCCTGTGTTCGGATCTTCAAGTGTGTATCTACGTATGGTTCACAGTGAGCTGCCGGAACTCTTTCTGACTTAGGACATTCTATGCCCGCCAGCTATCACTAATTATAGTACTTTTCGGGAGTACATATTCCTTTAATACCGCCAAGAGTGTGTCCCTGTCTCGACTTTCAACCACTTTCATAAAACATTCATTCGTCTCTATTTCAACCCCTCCACTCTTTTCCTTTTTATGATACTTTCTTTTCCCAAACTTGCTCTCATCAGTCTCCACAAACACTCCTTCCCCACCCAGCTTTTTATCCGCTCTTTCTAATAAAATCATACAAACTTCTCTACAAAAATTCTTCCAATCAACCACTGTATTGGGTCAGATCTTCGTACTTTCATAATGCACTCATTCGTCGATTTATTCACCCACATGTACGTTACTATCAAAATATCAAGCAGACTTAACGTACTCTCACTGAACCATGATCCTACCCTGACAATCTCGATTTTTTCATAGCTATTGTGGCCGCGCTTTCTACAGCGTCACATATAACCATCAGTACCGCTCGTCTTTTTCACCAAAGTCATGCTTTTCTCACATTCTGGGCATTCATATTTATCAGCAATCAGTCCAATCTTCTGAAAAATTCACATACTTGTGGGGGACGATTTAGTCTCCATCCGGACATGGTGTATAACGACTGCTTTTTAATCTTTCCTTCTAAACTGCAAGCCTGGGGAAATGTACAGAAAATTCTTTCAAATAAAATTAGAGCCGGACTGGCTCACCTTGTCCCCAGGGGAATTTATAAGAAAACGGGGCTTATTAGACAAGCTTCTGGAGATTCCTCCGCATCGTATATTTAGAAATTGGTTTTAAACACATTCCTTTTCTATTCCAGTAAAACAACTAACTTTTGATCAAATTTTCAACAATTTCTGCTAGTACATAAATTATAATTTTGTTCTACAGGAAATATTTCTACTTCTAATACGAGGGTGGTTTGATAAGCCGTGACTTTTAAATGAAAACATTTTTTTTTCGGCAAAAAAGCATTTTATTTTTTGTACATAATCTCCTTTTAGCTGAATACATTCCAACGTGTTTCTAATTTCTTTATTCCTTCTAAATAATATGATTCCTCAAGGCCCTCAAAATATGTGTTTGTTTCAACGATGACCTTTTTAAATGGTACGTTTGTATAGGTTCGTTTCGATGATTTCTCCGCAAAATGCGATGATAGTCGCTATCTTCGTCGTCAATTCGGACTTGCTTAAACAATTGAGAAATATCGGCTGTAAAAACAACTGGAAATCCACGAAATCTACTTAAAATCGAGAACAAATCTTATTGTAAATTAGGCCCTTTGCCGATTACACCATAAATTGAAGATCGCCTTCCTCTTCATCATTGTTGGAAGACTTCGTCCTCATCATCACTCGATTCTGTGACATTTATCATCAATGAATCCATAGCTAAATGTAGCACATGTTCTTTCTCCATATATTCATGAACCACTTTGTCTACGTGGTCACAAATACTTATTCACTTGCCTGTCCCAATCGCGCTGAATTTTTGTTTCGCCAACTCCATCACATCCTGTATTTTAAATGTGCTGTTTCGCCTCGCTACCCAATTTTTTACAGTGGCCCAGATTTTTTCGATTGGGTTTAGCTCCAGATGGTAGGGCGGAAGCCGTAACACAATGTGGTCATGTCTCTCCAGCTCTGTGTCCAGGACATACTGTTTACTTTTACTTTTATTTAGTTTTATTATTTCGTAAAGTTCTGCCTTTGTTTTCGTAGGATCATGAGGGATCCCTCTTTGACGGAACCAACTTGTCATCTACTCTTTTGTGGATGCTCTAGTTGGCTCGCGGGTTAGTGCTACATTGTGATACGACGCATTATCGATAACTAACACTGCTCCATTTCATGAAATTTGCATGGTTCATGTCGTCATGGTAGTCCCCAGTTTTGTTTCGTGTCAAAAATTGCTGAAACCCCCTTCAATTTCTTCTAAAATCCAGTAATCGCACGTCACACTTTAGAAAAATAGGTTATAAGATACGATAAAAGATGCAGAATTGGCTGCATATATGAAAACTCCTTTGAAATAGTCTTGAAGTACCGCAGTGTAAAATATCAACGCAAAACGGGCCTCGTTCTACCCGTCGAAATAAGAAAATCATTGCCTGGGATATACTATATGTCCCGTTCGACTGGAAAGGGTAAAGTCTTGTTGTATTTTTGTCCATTTCCTAAAATCAATTGTTTTCATAGTATGATCGTAATAATCATAATTGTTTCTTCAACATTTTGCAATTCTATCACAAAATTTAGTTGTAACTTCTGTTAAACTGTAGATTTTATGTGGATTCTGGAGCGAGTCACGACCATAATCGAAATTAGAACAACGTATAGCGAATTGGGAGTTTAAATGTTGTATCACGAAGAGTGTGTTCTAAGGTTCTTGGGACCTTGCATTGTCGTTTTGCAGTATCACAGCTTTTCTATTCATCAGTACCGGTCTGTTATCCAACAATTTTTTATTTATTCTCTCCAATTATTCGCAATACAACTCCTAATGTCAGTAATTCAAAATGAATTGCTCCACTACAAGTTCCATCAAACACACAAAATAACTTTTTTGTTGTTAAAGATGGTTTAAGTGTTGATATTGGTTTTTGCTTGTCAGAAATGGATCAATGTTAAAGTATCCTCCCACACTCTCCCTTCTACCATTCCAGTAGTGCATCCAGATACAGTGGCCTGGTCTCGACCGGGTGGAGCCTGCGTTACCGCTCCGCTCCCTGCTGGCACCTGGATGTCCGTCGCCCTGGTGCAGTAACTTGCATTTTTTATTTGGCTTACCCATATCTGAAACAACATGGGTTGCCCTTACCGAGCGACCACCAGGGCTGGGTTGCCCCACAACCGCCCAACAGGTGCCAGCCCTAATTATTTTAATACTAACTAACAATCTTGACACTATAAGAGTAATAGAATTTAAAGTTGTCTGATACTTTGGACTTCGGACAAATAAGACGTGAAAACTTATTCATTTAATTGTAAACTATTGATTCGAAAATATGTTTTCACACGAGCTGATGTCGGTTTCTAGTTGGCATAGTCGACATAATTCCATTTTTTTAATTTTTATGTATGTATGTATGAGCACTAATCACCAGTGAATTAGAAAACTATCTGGGTTGAAAAGTTTCGCTCCTGGATACAAAAACAAATGTTTTTGGGGTTAATTCGCATTTATTCCTCAATATAATCTCCATTTAGTTCGGTACATTTCTCCCAACGTTCTGCTAGAGCGGTTATGCCAGACTTATGTATAGGTCGATTTGTCGACGTCCTCAAAATAGTCAGTTACAGCGTCGATTGATGTGTATGCATGTATGATGTTTTAATGAAACAGCACTTTTTCCTCAAATGCGATCTTTTGTGCTTGATCTCATCATTTAAACGCTTTGTTTGAATATGCTGAGCCAACCAATCCTCAATTTTACTGTACCTATGATATACTTGTTAAATTACCTTAATAAAGTAATAATATGAAGTAACTCATACACTTGATAAAATTCACAGGAGTTAACATTATTAGGTATATGTATATATCTATATAACTAATTGTATCATATTGTGTATTATTATTGTCCATCATGTAGTAAATTGAATTGAAACTCTTGGGTATTTGGACCAATAAATTATAGATTTATTCAATCAATGTGACATAAAAGCAACGAAAAAATTGTCGACGTTTCGACAGGACTCCTGTCTTCTTCAAAGGCCCTATCAGATACATACAAAAGGAACCAATTAAAACAAGAATGCAAAAGACAATCAAAAAAGTTGTTACATACAATCGTTGCGGTGAAAATTACACAACACTAATCAATTTTAACACAACCAAAAAATTGACTACAGAATATGCATAGCATATTCACATGAAAATACATACAAGTTATAAATAAATACAGTTGTAACCTCAAAACACGTGTTTATACGCAAAATGGCAAACCAAAACAGGAAGACAACAGGTTGTTGGTAATGTAGGTAGCTGCAGACTCAAGACCATAAACCATACAGCGCCATCTATCCATCTTCTATTCAGGCTACCCCTTTTTAACAATATATCATAGATACATGAAAAGTCACCCACATCCTCCCTATAATTCACCGTGTAAGACTTAATGAAGACCATTTCGCTGATGTTTCTTTTTAATCTATTGGTCTCTGTGTCCAATACCAAGACATCATCAAAATCAAACTTGAAACTATGACCAGTTTCAGCAAAATGGTCCACCAAAGCCGTCCTACCAGCACCCCCACCCTGATTACATAATGTGCAGTCTCTTCTATGTTGGTAAACTCTTTTCTTTAAACACTGTGAAGTCTGTCCCGCATAGAGCTTGGAACACCCATTGCAACGTATGCCATACACTACATCAGATAAATCACCAATGTTAGTTTTATACTTCAACGTCGTATAAAAACATCGACCAATATCACGACAGCAATAAAAAGCAGGTGATACTTAATTGTAAGTATATTTATCAGAATTGCGTGTGAAATTTGCTGCAGTATGAAACATGAACCAAGTTTATAATGCACAAGAAGTTATTCTTGGATTTTCTTCGCCCCATATGCAGCAATTTTGCCTATTTACATATCCATCGAGGTCAAAAGAGACTTCATCGATGAAGCTGATTTCACTGAAAAATTCATCATTTTCTGCTTTCTGTTGTAACGCTCAGTTGACGAATGCTGAAAATGATGTGTTGGCTTCGAGTCTTGAATTAATTGGATCTTAAATCGAGATCTTTCGTTAAAATCCTCTGTGAAGCTGATCGACAAATGTTTAGTTGCTGTGAACGATAACGAATTGAGGTGCTTGAGTTCTCAGCAACACTTTGACTTACGAGGTTCGTTTGATAAGTATGGTAAAAAAAGGAGTTAAACACCGTTTTTGGGAAAATCGACTTAAATCGTTTTGTTTTTTTTGTCCAACCAATTTTCTTTTCCATAATTTTGAATTTGTTCTTCATTTTTCTTTAAACAAGTATACAAATCATAATTTAATATAGGTATTGTAATGTTTAATGCATGTAGGTATAGGTATATATTTTCGTTCAAACTTTTGTACTGTTTTTCACAACTAATTAATTTCTTGAAAAGCACGTTAATTTTTACACATGTGTTATTTATAATGTCGAACACATTTCTAACTTTACACAATCCGTCACTGTTTGCATTGTCGGCAAAATGAATATAACGCAGCAGCTGGATAAATCTATCTCTTTGTCGTATATTTGAAAAAAAAAACTGCGTTGCAATCATCGGATGTATAGACCAGTAATCCTGGATGTTATGTAACTTCACGTGAGGCATCAACAAGATAAAAGCCAGAAACGTATACCTACGTTTCTGCAACGGTAGTATTATGCCATCTTTATTACGAAGTAATTGGACAGGAAAAAAGGAGAAAAACTAACTCGACAGTTTCGCCGGTTTATTTGCCAGCTTGCTCGAGACTATAGAACAACAGAACAAAAACAACATTACAAAACACTACTAAAAAGATTTGTCGATTTTGTCTTACCAAGAACTCAAAATTTAGATAGTTCTACATTGAATACAAATTATGAAAAAAATTGATTATAAGAATCGTGAAAAACAACACTTGGTTGTAGCATCCAAACAATAAAAATTATTACTGTACGAAAAAAACAGAGACTAAACAGCATGAACACAAACATAAAAACAACAACAATAATTGTACTTTTAAATCAAGAAGACCAATCGAAGTTTCTAGAAACAAAAGTTAAAGAAATCATCGAATTCACTTAAATAATGTAAACATGATAAATAATTTCCGCAATAATCAGAAAAAGTATTATTTGTATTGCCTCTAAACGCTAGCCCTAGTTTACTCCGCAACTTAATGGTAGCTATTACTCTTTTGAAAACTCCTCTCCAATAATTTTCTTCACATTGTATTTACTTCATCAATTCAGAATGAATTTGACTATTTATAGAACTCGATATGTGCACATCGCTCGTATATGTTCAGTAGAACGCTCCTGATAACATAAGGTTTGTGTTATGTTTCTACAGTCATTAAAACCCTGCATTATTTGACTTGAGAAAACAATTTACAAATCATCATTATTAACACTGATGGACAATGAAAGGTGCGAAAGAAATGAAGATTTTTGTATAATAAAAACAAAATCAAAAAATTTCAAGTTACGAGGTTTTGTGGTGTGTATTCTTTTTCAAAATTTTCTATTTGGCCGACAGTCTATGCCTTAGACTGACAACAAAACTAGCCTTTACTGCCGTATTTGATAAAATAGCTTGATTTTTAAAAATAGCCTGTTGTTTTCCCAAGTTTTTCTCCATTTGATTAAACTTATCTATCCGGAGTTGTCCTGTTAAGTTTTTATATTATTGTTCATGTTTTGTATCGTAATGCCTTTTTATGTTATATTCTTTTAATGTCGGCACAGTCTCTGAGCATATTAAGCATACAGCTTTATCTTTGACGAAAGTGAAAAAATAATCAAATTTCCACTTTTCTTGGAAATGCCTGTGCTCATCCACAACCTTCCGTTTTTTTGTTTGCTTTTCCGACATGCTATTATGGATTAAAAATTTGAAAGTTAAAAAAATTTGTAGGAAAACTTAATTTTGAATAAAAAAAACTCTAATATTACCTTTTTGACAATAATATTGCACT
>JAZBHA010001220.1:0-15584 GCA_037464855.1 Iselma pallidipennis | reverse complement strand
CACAGACGCGGCGCGTTCGTATTGCATGTTTAAACAAGTTGCCGACAAGTGTGTATCTCGTCACTAACTTACCAAAAACATTTAGACTATCATGATCTTTATAGGCTTTATAATACAATAAAAGGGTGTCCTCACGCACACTTTTACATGTTTTAAAATAATTTATAGAAACAGAACATGTATGTTTTTTAAAGAGATTTTTTTTTAAGAAATACTCTGCAACGTAATGTAAAGCATTTTGCTCATTCATATCAATGTCTTGATAATTACTGTAATTTATAAACATTCGGTCCTTGATCGGTAATAATAGCTTTAATGTTTAAACTAATGTTTTGAGGTTCACGTATTACTTGTGGAATAATTGAGTGGAAATCTAATCCAAAAAATGTTACTGTCTGATAGATGAATAGTGAAACCAAAAGAAACAATTCGATTGTTCGAAAAAAGAAAAACGTACAACTATTAAATTATCCTAAAAAAAAATGATGGTGATATAAAGTTCTACAAAAGAACATATTAATAAAAAAACATACTTTTTAACTTATGTACCTCTTTAAGATGTCTCTTAAATGAAGTGAGATCGGAGAACCTCTTTCCACAGATATCACACGTTGTTTTTCCTTCATGAGAAGGTACGTGGTCATCTAGATCCCTTTTCCGGGTGAAGAAACTTTTCTCACAGTATGGGCATTTAAACGTTCTATTTTATTTTCTGACGGTCGACACCATCCAGTGCCACATTTTCCGAGGCATCTTTTTTATTATTGTTAAATAATTTTTTGCGTTTTAACACTACCGCCAATCTGTGTGGAGAATCAAATACAACCGGCGGTAGAGCCTCACCGAACCATTCATCAATTAATGGTTGTGCCGCCGGAGGGGGGATTTCCTACACCAGGTGGTCCCTTGGCCCACCTGGGTTCTCACTATCCCTGTCTTTGCCGATGTTGTTGTTGTTCGTTGTCGCAAGCCATCCTATCGATGACCATATCGTGTACCATATTATTATCATGTCATTTCCCTTCCTCGTTTGTCCCCGACCCTGCATTCCTCCGGGGTTGGTTTCCCGATCTCCAGCAGGGTTGCTCGGGTTAACAGGGTCCACCATGTGTAGGTGAGGATAGGTAATGGGCAGGAGAGGCTAAGTTGCTCAAACCATTCCATGAGCAATATGTTACTCATCACTGCCCTTTGGACCCCGACCGGACCGGATAAATAAAGCAAACATACATCTTCTGTGTCACTCCCAGTCTATAAATAGTGAGTTTGATATAAATGATACATGCGCGCAAGCGGTACAAATGCTGTAATAAGTGAGAACGGCGTGAGAGTATTTATCTGTCGCTTTTCAAGCCTATGGGTGTAGAATTGATCATTCATTTCAAATAACAGCTAAATGATTAGGAATAGGGGTAAAAGTCATGAGACAGTTTTTGTGCAAAATTCACGTTCTACAACTTTCGTTTGAAACTCTTTCTATATCGGGTGTCACAAATACCGTTTTCTCTACAGATTCCTTACCTATTGGAATCTAATGGAACCCTAACGCCCGTGAGCCAGCAATCATAGGAAAATCTTTGCTAATAAAAAGACCACATTTTTTATTTGTTTTTGTAGTATGGTTTGTACTGTTTGTAGCACTTTACATTCCAAAACCCTGCCACGTTTCATTGTTGGAGTATCAGGAATGTTGCCACCCATAATCAAGGATACTAAGGCACCATCACTTGTTTTACATTTTTTAACTTCATAAGCTTTGGAAGCTGTTATTCGGCCAAACCTTAACTCGTGCCACAAGTTGCTGCCGGTCTGGTCTCTTATGTTATCTTCAACCTTATTTAATAACTCGGTAGTAAATAACCCAGATATATGCTTGATAAACTCTTCACCACATTGTTATCTATAGTTCTGCACTAACTGGTATACTTTTGCCGGCCAGATAGTGGTTTTATGACCCAGGGACTCTTAGATGGTAAATCTTCAATGATCACGTTCACAATAGAACGTTCAATTAGAAGATAAACATCGGTAGAGTAATAAACCAAAAGGGTCGGTAATTTCTTTTAGAGCAGGTAAAGACGAACATTTGGCGAAAAATTCTTTAGAACTTATTCTATTGTGAACGTAATCATTGAAGATTTACCACCTAAGAGTCACTGGGTCATAAAACCACTATTTCCATGGCAATACCGGTTAATATAAAAATTTTGTTTGAACTTACTAGTAATTTTAACCAAAACGGTATGTCCATCTGGCTGTAGAACAGCATGAACCTCTATCCCCCAAACAATAAAACTACTGTGAAATATATAGGCTTACGGGTGCTGCGGCACCCCTACCAATGGAGGCCATGAGTCATCCATTATTACCCAAGTAAAGTGAATCATAACATTAATATTTTTTAAAACACTTTTTTTAATTTAATACTTACATTTCTATCACCAAAGTAATGGTTGTAGTAGGTCTCTAGCTGTTCAATCAGTTCTGTTAAAAATATTTTTCATAAATATTGTATTTCCTTACAAAACAATAGATTACTTACCAGTAAAATGTTCAAACATTATGGACAATGACGATGGCATATTTGCTCACTTTACATCTACAACTAACCCCAACAACACCAACGAACTAAATAAATTCCTTCGGTTAAAATCAAGCATCTCTAATGATTCTAACGCGATCAATTTATATTGCACTCGAAATGGAAGTAATTCTTCTATGTATCTTAATTTATTTTTGTGCACATGAATCTTTGAAAATTCCGGAACAACTATCTTGATATAATTTGAAATTTGATAATAGTTTATTTCATTTGCAAGCTGTGTGTTCCTGGCCAATCCATGTATATTTTCTTCTAAGAATTTCACTTGTCGATTAAAATCACTTGCTAGCCAGTGTCGATTGGTAATTTTATAAATGTGCGATGTATTTAATTATTATAACAATTTAAAATTGCTAATTCTTTGCACAAGAATGGACTTGATCGATACTGAAATCCTTGGACGTCGATTATAAATGACATGGTGAAGGCTGTCCAGTCAACTGTCACTTACTGTTTATAAACAGTTATAATTAAACACTCTTACCCCCACCCCCCTCCACTTTTTCTCGAATTTATATATAAGACATCTACATGATAATTTCGAGTAATTGCATACCGGACAAATTGAAATTTAAGGATTTTAGTAGAGGAATTGGTTTACTTACTTATTTATTTACCACTGGCCTAGTAATGTCACTGCACTCACGAATTATTATATCCATTTATTTACTTAATTATTTTATTATTTATTATTCTTATTGCGACACCAGAATCAGTGGTGATGCTCAATTTTTTTACCAGATCATCGAATAATTTCCCTTTTCTCGTTTGTTCTACGGGAATAACAGTACAGTGCCCCATAGATTGGGAACTTTTGTAAACAGATGGGTGGCAGTGGTTTCTAGAATCATAAACGGGTAATTATGAACTATGTGAGATTCAATTGTATTACACGTAGGGCATACGGATCTCACAGATTCTCGTGAATTCTCGAACCCTTTTTCATTAATAATATTAATATTCAAGGGAACTGTAATTGATTTTCTTAATTTTATACTGATATTACAATTTTCCGTATTGTACATCTCTTTAATAGCATAACTGGGGCAGTTTTCAAATAATTTTTCAGCTAAATTCACAACATTGCACGCACAATCAAGCTTCGAAATGTTTTTATCAATCTGATTACATGTAAAACGCAGAATTCAAGACAGATGGAATAAATTCAAACAATTCTGTATTGGAACTTTGGCAAAAATTTGTTTTGTTGGAATAGAGTTTGTTCTATCTTAACTTGACCGATCTGTTGTTTCTACTTGATTGTTTTGTTCCACATTGGCAACCAGAAGTCCACCTCTTATGTCTTCGTAATGTGTTACAAAAAAGTGGATGTTGGATGTTGTTCTGATTTTAATATTCTATATTTAACTTCGTTAAAATACCCTTCCACATTAACTTATGAATCTGTAATTGAAAACTGAATCGAAAAATGTTATCATTGGTGCTGACCATAATGGAAATGTGGTCAGCAGTGTGCAAACGTCATTGTTTAATTGTGGATTATGGTGGTAGTTTTCTTCTTCCGATTTATTCGAGCGCTGCCTTTGTTTTCAATTGGCTAATCCACTTTCAGCTTCCTCATTTTCATTTACATCAATTTCTTGGGCATCGGTTTCATTAGGAATGATTTCTTCACCTAATCCCGATGATTGTTTTTTTTAACCGATACTGCGCGGTACCAGCGAGATTATTTCCTGAATGTTCGCTATTACAAAGAGTAAATACATCAATTATAATATCGGATTTGCCCAATACGCCTGATCACCTTTACTTGGTCGTCACAGTTTTATTTGTACACTAATTTGTTTTTGAAGATCTGTTTATTAAGCAAGATAAAGAGTTACGTATGCATAAATTCACATTACTAGAAAGCGTGTACGGTTCTGCAAGGATGTAATAAAAATTTCTGGAATGTCCTTCACTACAAAGTGAGCAACACTTGTTGCAATTACAATGAATAAACCTGATATCCGAATGAAGAGGCCGACTGTCGAAAATTTGGTTCAGAATTTCACATCTTTTCCTGTAAACAACTGTGTTAACAGTATTGTTGATCAAATTTTGAACAATTTCTGCTAGTAGGTACATTATAATTTTGTTCTACGACTTCTTTATACTGATTACTGTCACACATTAATATTGCAAGACCCTCAAATACACTATGAAAAGCGCACGTATTTGTCAAAGAAAATAATGCATTTTCTTACTGTAACAACTTTAAAGGGTTGATGACTTACATTCTTCAGATGTGCAATTTTTATAGATTTTTGAAAACCAAACGAATCGTCACGCAGGATAAAATTTTGAGTCTCTCAGAGTCTCTATCATATAGGGGGGGTAATTCTCCGCATGGTAATAATGAAGGGGGTAAAGAGGACTATTGTTATAATATGGATTTGATGGACTAGGATATGGATTGTTTGGAGAATGATTAATTACAGGAGGTACTATTGTGTAGGGCTGATATTGAGGAATTGATGAGGATAATTCGATATTTTCCTGTTTTACAATGGGTGGGGATAACTGAGGCTCCGGATTTTTCTTCACCGCTGATTCGTAATGCAATAAAACATCGTCTTCATTGTCGCTTGATTCACTTGATTTTTCCAATGAACTTTTCCGGCAGTTTTTTTTGATGAATTTACTTCAATACTGTTTGACGATTTCCTTCTTTATTTATCATAGTTAAACAGACGTTAAACTTATACACACATAAAGATCACATGTTTAACTATAAAGAGTTTAAGGAGTACTTTTGATTTTTATGATATCATTGGGCAAAACTTTAAACCTTATCTACTCTTGCCCTTTAGAATAAAAAACAAAACATCATCAACCTCGACTGTTCTAGGTATCGAGACACATAGATAGATAGTAGATGGCATGCCATGTCATGTCATGTCATCACTTGATTCGTCATTACTTAATGAGCTTGGTTCGGGAGGATTTGCCTCTTCTTGGAAATCAAGTTGATTTTCCACATCTTCACCCTCACCATCTGATTGGTCTTCAGGTAAAGATTGTAAACCAAGCAATATTTGCCAATCATTACGTCTAGGCATAGTAAAATACCTAAATAACACTGTTTGCACCACGAAAACTGTAGTTGATATGAAGCTTCAACATAAATATTCCACGTACCACAGGAACAAATCGCACGGAGTGAGATCTGGTAACCTGGGAGGCCATCATAGAGGACCTCCAAGCCCAATCCATCTTCTTCTAAACTTCCTGCCCGCGATGTGGTGGCACCCTAACGTGAATAAAGACTATTGAGTGTCGTATATCCGGTGGAACATCCTCTAATAACTGAGGCAGGTGGTACCGCAAGAATTGTAGATACTGAATACGATTTAAATTTCCGTCAAAAAAAAACGGGCCAATAACTTGTGTGCCAATAATGCCACCCCAAACATTGAGAGACCAAACTCTTTGATGATAAACAGGACGCATCGATCCTGGGGTCTAAACAGCCCAGTAGTGGATATTATGCGTCCCGTTGCTTCTAAACTCAGCCTCGTCTGTGAATTTCATTTTTTTCGATATTTTATGTACTGACCATCTGCCTACGCCAGTTTGTCGAGCTATTCTTCCTACGCTGGTAGTCGAATCTTCATTTAATACCTGTAACGTTAATGTATTGAGGTTTAATGCTCCGTTAGCAGTAATACAATATTTCATTAAATGCAGTAATAAAATTGCCTACCTGTCACTGGTTGACCTCTAGTTACAGGTAGCCCTCTTAAAAAATAAGAGTCTTCAAAAAGACGTATAATTCTTTGTACTTTAATGTACGTGTAACCAGCATTTGGGAATCTTTCATTCAGCACTCTGGTTGTTTGGACAAAATCTCTGCCACATTCTCCATAAACATACACTATTTCTAATTTTTGCTGCATAGACAACATTTTGAGGCACGAATTTTCTCAAAACTGATGTTAAATATTTCTTTTTCGCCGATATGATTTTGAAGATTTATTTTTTTTGAAATTCTGTTAAAGAACTGCACGGCAGATACCTGTCCTGTTAAAAGAATTCGACAAACGAAATAATTCTTTTGTTGTGTTTATATGGCAGGCAGTGTATTCCTACATTTACTCATTGACTATAAGCTACAATCTATACTCAAATAGAAAAAAGCCTTATTGTGTTTTTAAAAATTTCTCCTCAGCGGCGGGGCAAGACCTAATTTTATTTGGACAAGATAAATTTTGCGAGGCCCTCGAGTGGCGCAAAAGGACGGATTTTATATAGAGAAAAAATTTAAGCTAACATTATCAAGTAATAACTAACAGTAAAGAATTAAAGAAACAGAAAGGCCGTAGCAGGATAAGCTATTAAGAATTGCCCCCGAAGCTAGGAGATCAATGCTATAGTCAAATGATGTGTTTTACCAAGAAAAGTTGCAACCCCATTGGACTCTTAAAAGGGGAGAAAGCGCCAATCATAAAATAATATCAAACGTATGAAAACACTGAAAACACCACAGTGGTAGCTTTTTTATCAATAATTACAATCAAATTGACCTTTTTGTTTCAAAAGACAGTACCGCAAGCCACGACGCGTCAATTATCAAAAACAATTGCAGTAGTGCAGGTGGCGATTTGATTTCAGTGAAATCAAATCAAATTAGTGCAATTGTTTGATTTGATTTGATTTCATTGAAGTTGGATTCTATCAGTGAAATTAAAGTTTTAAAATCAGTGTCTGCCTCTGAAGCTGGTACACTACAGTTTATTTGTCTTTTTAATGTGAAGGTGATGGCGATTTCACAACACTGTGACAGAGTTGTTCCCATTTGTAGTGCATAAGAAGGAGCACCGTAAATTTCTTTTGATTCGTCTTATTTTGGCACCATTTTGGTGGCTTACACTAGCAGATTGAAGTTTTTAGGTTTTAATGCGTCTGTTAAACTATTAATATTTTGATCAAGTTTTTCAATTTCAATAACCAGTTTTGCTAATTCACTTATTTTACGTGAAGTAACATTTATAAAATGCTTCTCTCGATGACTTTTCAAGTATCTGGAAGCAAATGCGGATATCAGGGCATCCTTTTTGTGCGACCAATGACCCAATATATAATATGCAGTTCCGGTTGAGCGGTAAATATTCGGAATTCTATTGGCGAATAATTTAAACAACCTTCCTCCAATTTCAGCAATACTTTTAAAGCTTTATTTGACAAAATATTATATCCACTCTAGCCAAAATTGAATCAGAGATACATTCGGAAATTTTTGTTTTAAAGAAGTATCACAAGATAATTCAATCAAGTTTTCTTTCTCAATACTTGTTAATTCAAATTCGTCATCTTCTTCGTCGATAAATGGATTCTGTATCCACACATATTTTGTAAAATCAAGATCATCAAAATAATTCGAAAAATGAATTACCAAACCATCCAAGTGTTCAACAAATAGATTTTTGTTTGCTTCTATATTACCTTGGGCGCATAAATTTAAAAGTGGAAACATGTCTAACCTATTTTTTTCCAAATTTGTCTTCCATAGCTCCATTTTTTTTATGAATGCTTTCACTTTATCTTTTTGAATCAATAAATGCATTTGTGGCCCTTGCATCGATTTATTCAAAACACTCAATTTTCCAAAAATTTCCACCAAATAGGTAAGTTTAATAATAAAATTATCATCCCTAAACATATTTGCATCCTCATTATGATTTTCTTCGAGAAAAATTGCAATTTCTTCTTTGAGTTCAAGTACCCTCTGAATCACTTTTGCACGAGATAGCCAGCGCACTTCACAATAGTACAAAAGTGAGGTGTAAGCAGCTCCCATGTCTTCACACAGATTTGCAAATAACCTAACTTTTAATGGACTGTTTTTTATGTAGTTTACAACTTTCGTTACTTTTGTAAAAACGTAGTCAAGTTCCTCACTCATATTTTTTGATACGGGAGCTGCTCTGTGGAGCATGCAGTGCGCCCAGAGAACATCGGGAGTTTTCCTTTTAATTAGTGCTTGAAGGCCAGTTTTGTGTCCTGACATTGACTGTGCACCGTCTGTACAAAGCCCAATGCAATTATTCCACAATATGCCGTTCTCATCAAAAAAATTGTCGATTATATTAAAAATTTCACTGGATGAAAGGAATGGGTTTGCAATATAATATATCTTCAATTATATTATTCTCTTGAACATATCGAACATATGCAATTAAATGTGCGTCTTTAGTTACATCGGGGGCTTCATCTACTTGTAAGACGAATTTTGAAGTGCACATCTGAGAAACTAATTGATCGCAAAGATCGTCAGATATATCATCGATTCTTCTGCCAACAGTGTTATCAGCAAGCGGTATTTGTCGCAACTGTTTTGCATATGATTCGCCAAACATTGTTTTGACCATATCAATAGCTGCTGGCAAAACTGATGTTTCTCCTATTGTGTGTGGTTTTTTACACTTTGCGATTCTGTAAGATACTAAGTACGATGCTAGTAATGCATTTGATGGAATATGAACTATTTTTTTGAACGTTTGCTTTTGTTTAGTGAACTCATCCAATTTTCTTTGAAAAAATTCTTGGGACTTGCCAACGTATTGAGAATGCATAGTTTCAATGTGGCGTTTTAATTTTCCAGATCTCACACTATCAGCAGCTAAAACTTTCGAACAAAACAAACACAATGGTTTTTCCACATTATCAGTAATAACACTTGTAAATCCGAACATTTGCAGTATGTTTCGAAAGCTTGACCTATCAGGAACAAAACCTGAAAATTTCTTGGCGTACTACAAACAATAAAATGAAATAAACATAGTTATATAATGGTATATTGTTTCAGTTGAAAAAATACATTTTAATAATTTTTATTTTGATAGAATTAATTATGATTATGCTGTCCAAAACATTCTATGCACAAAAAGGGCTGTTGTTCGCAGTCTGAGCAGTACGTTGAAACTTTTTTTCCTTTGTTTCTTGCTGCATCTCGACCTTCTGCTTCTTTTATTTGAGCGTAACATCCAGTGCACTGTCTTCTTATTTTCTTTTTTTCAGCAGTATACATTATTTTTAGCGTATGAGTTGAAATTTTTGGGTTTTTAGTTTTGTTCGAGCTTAAGCTAAGCATTTCAGTGACCAAATTTTCCCGAAATTGTCTAATTCCTATGTTGCTTTTATTCTTGATTTTATATATTATATAAGCATTTACTACTGATATTCCAAGAACATATTCTATTGCTAACTTCCGGTACCATTTTATTCCTTTTCTTAGAGTAGTTGCATAGGAACCCATTTGATCAGAAATATCTATCCCTGCTTTACCTTTGTTATATTGACAAATTGGGAGTGGTTTTTGTTTATTTGTTTGTCGACTTGTGCTAGCAGAATTTGCGTTTATATCCACCATTTCAGGAGCATGTTTTGTTGTCAGTACTCTAACATTTCGGGTATCTAGCCAGTTAAGTACTACAATTCCATTCTTATCTTCTCTCGCTATCATTTTTCCTTTCTTCAATTTTGCGTTCATAACTTCCTTTGGCATAAACTTCTTATTTGCCCTTACAGTGCCCACAACATGCGTCTTCTGACGAAGAAAGTCCAATGCTAGCGGGTAGCTGGTATAGAAATTGTCTACGTACAATGTTCTACCTTCATTTAGAAGCCCCTGTGAAAGATCCTCACATACTTTTGCTGCTAAGCCGATATTTTTATCATAAATCTCAGATTTTCCAGAATAGATTTTGCTTGCCCACGTATATCCTTCTGAAGTACATAACTTAAAAAGTTTAATTCCATACTTATGCGCCTTATTAGGTATATATTGGCGGAAAACAAGCCTGCCTCTCCAAGGAACAAGAGTTTCATCAATTACATAATTTTCACCAGGAACAAACACTTTTTTATACCTAGCTTCAAGTAAATCTAACAGCGGTTTAATTTTTGCCAATCTGTCACCAGTAATAGCATTTTCATTATTTGAAAAATGTATGAGGCGTAATAATATTTCAAATCTGTTTCGAGACATGATGCTTGGGGCTATGCTATTTTTGTAAATATCTTTGTTCGACCAATAAGAAGTTATATTTCCCATTCGCACTAATCCCATCCACATAAAAAGGCCAAAAAACTTTCGTATTTCTTCAGAGTTAGTTGGATGCCATTTATTTAGACGATTGTGTCGAGATGTTCGAGTACGCTGAATTGTTTGTTCAGCATATATATTAGTTTCAGTAACAATGAGATTTATAACCTCTTCATCAAAAAATAACATAAATGTATCCAAAGCAGAAATATTTTTTGGCAAATCGAAATCTTGAAGAAGTTGTTGAAGATTTTCTGCATTTGCATTCAACGAAGGACTATAATTTGGATCATTTATTGAATCATCTGAACTATAGTCTTCGTGCTCTTCATCAGATATGTTTACATTTTCAGCAATCTCTTTCAATTCACTTTCACTTAGAAACTTTCGTTTTGCCATTATTTGTAGATATTTACAAATTATTATAATTATTATTTATATTTATATTTATTTCGTTTATTTTATTTATAAAGAAATAGTCACAGTAACAAGGTGTTATTCGGTAAATACTACACGTACCACTGATTTCTACACAATGCGTTCAACGCTGTGTTCAAAACAACAGGAATACTTGTTGTATCTTGTTGTATCTTTTGTTTTATCCATCAGACATATAAGACTGACACGGCTTGTCGAGAAAAAAAGTTTTAATATAGGGCCATGTCAGTCATATATGTGTGACATAAAAAATAGTGTTTTTCCAGGAATTTTGGCAAAAAAAATTTTTTCCTTTGATACATCAAGTTTCCTTGATACATTTTTAACTAAATTATCTAATAAAGTTACTATGGCCCCTGTGAAAATTTTTCTGATATTATCGTGGCGATTAACGTGTTAATGTTTTCAGAAGTTTTCATCTTGATAATCTTTGGATTTACTTTCTTTTTTGCTAAATGTTTTTCAATTAATGCATCCTTCTCAGGCGTGTCAGTTATAACCGTGCTCTTCATCTTCCTGGGTCGGTTCTAAGTTTTCTTTCTAGGCAATGCCTTTGGATATGGTCGGATACATTCAGGAGATAAAACCATGGTTGATGGATTCGATCCTGAGCCTGTCATTTGTGGAGTGAAGCTAGAAGAGATAGCAGCAGACGTTTCGGGAGCATCGACAGTAGATGGTATTTCAGCAGAAGTTCCAGGAGCATTATCAGTTGATACTTCAGCATTATGGAGCTCAGCTGCAGGTCTGTCAGATTGATTTTCGTTCTTCATTTACAAACTTTTGTTCTCTTGTTTAAGTTTGTTTATTATGGTTTTAAATTCAAATGATGTTTCGTTAGACAAATCCATTGCAAGCACGTCTTAAAATATTTACATCCTCAACACAGTATTTTATTATTTCTTGAGACATATCAAATGCAACATTATTACTTATTTGTTCTTGATGCCATTTCAAAAAATTTTTTCTTTCGTTCTCGTTCATGCTGTCTGGACCATAATAATTGTACTTCTGGTACAGGTCTTCAATAAAGAATATACTAGATCCGTCGGCTCGTTATTCACAAGTAAATTATCCAAAAATTGTATCTGTTCCATAATTATACTAGACATTTCAGTATCATTTTCTTGAAAATTATTTGAACGTAATGTATCTTCATATTCTACGATTGAAAATAAAACTAATAAGTTGGACTAGTTTATCATTGTGATAGTACGTACGTATTCTTTCGCACATATTTGATTTCAGTTTCTTGATCACTCAATCGCACATTATCAAAACAAGTCGAGGTGTAATACTTTCATACATACATTTCACAAACTCTGTATTCAAATTTGGATAAATATAAATTTTTTTAAAAATACCACAAACAGATAATACATTTAAAAAATCTATTAAACGACTCGTGATAACTAGTCTCGCCTAGCACAACAAACAAAACTATGTGTATGTTTGGAAAAAATCAAACTACCCCACCCTACGCAGGTGTTTTAGATTTCTCAAAAGTCCTTTGTTCATAAATCTGTCATCCTCACATAGTGAAAGCTATTTTAATTGGGGGGCCCCATCTCAGGTAACGACCAAACGCATTGGATAGGGGTTATAAAATTTAATCTATAAGCGGAAATATTTCGTAAAGGGATACAAGTAATAAAAGTCAACATATATTTTCTTTTACGATAAATGTACCTTTTATACAATAAACACAGTATTAATAAATGCATCCAACTTTGGATACATCTTTCTTTTATTGTTCGACCATTAATAATTAAATTCATTAAATGATTACCTATGTCATTCAATGTTTTCAATGTATTCAAAGCCAAACATATCATTCTATAGTAGTATTGGTCATATTTTTAATCTGAATAATTTGTTTAGATAAAGCGTACACATTATGTGTCATAAATTTTGCCAATAATGTTTCATATTCAGTCTCACTAAAAGTTGTTCCTAAACAAAGAATAATTACTGGCAACTTTGACGTTTTGAATCTCGATTATTGAAGCAGTAGGAGCAGTAATAGATTTTTGCATTTTCAGCCCAGCCGAGATTAAATCATGTATACTATTCCATCTCGTGCTAACGTTTCTTCAAACACCTCGCAATAATCACCAAATTTAATTCTCAATTTTTCAGATTTTTAATGTTTTTTTACAAATTTTTGCAGCTTTATAATAGGTGAATCATGTAGCACTTCATTGGGGTCATTAACTTTTACTGGAAACAAATCATCGCTATCGCTGTCATCATCTGCACTGTCTGATATATCTAAATTTTCATTTTCATCGGTAATAGTGCTATCTAGTTTTAACTTTTTCAAGACATCCCGCACTGCTAGATTTATAACATGTGCGAAACAATAAAAGTGTTGATGTGTGGGGTCAAATGGTATTTGATTCTTTTCCAAGCAGAAATTTCAATGATATTTTCACTTTCCATTTGCATTGCAAGTTTATGTAACTTGTTGACAAGTTAGTCATGATGTGTAGGAGTTGGTGCCGGCATGTAGTCGGTAACAGATATTCGTTTCTTATCTTGTGCTTGTTGTAAATTGCTCGAGTTGACATCTGCCAATCAACTATGCGACAAAGGAACACGAACACTTGTTTGACATAAATGTTAATTATTATTTGCAGTACAATAGACGACATGCAATGAAAATTTTGTGTATTTCTTTGAACTTATGAATTAAAGTACTTCGTATGTTAATGTGAGCGTGATACACAAAAACTGTTTTTTCGTTTTATCTCATTAACCGTGAGGGTACTAGTGAAAATTTTAGTATACAAATAAGTATAGTATTTCTCAAACTCTAGTAGAATCTCGTTTAAGCCATAAATTTTTAACAACAAAGAAAACCAAACTATCGGTAGCCGTTCCCGTAATAAACAATAATGAGTATTTACATTTGCTGGCCCCTTCGCAAGAGAAAGTATTCAACAAAGATATTTTCAAATATACCTGGCTGCTAAGGCATACGGATCTTCTTCAAGGAAAAATATTGAATTCAATATTCTCTTGCAAAGGGACCAACAAATGTAAATACTCATTATTGTTTATTACGGGGCCGGCTACCGATAGCTTGTTTTTCTTTGTTGCTAAAAATTTATGACTTAAACGAGATTCTACTAGAGTTTGAGAAATACTATACAAACGAATGATACATTTTATTTCGTTTGTACTAAATTTGAGGGTACCAACTTCACGGACCCTTTTTTATGTACTCCTATGTTACAAATTGTAATGAAGGAACTGTTGATGCGCCGAAAATGTTTTCACATCCATCTTCTGCAGCAAAAGTGTATCTTTACACACGTTTTGAGGTGCCATAAAATGTTCACTGCACCTGTGGCAAGTATGTTTTTGTAAACATTTTTTAAGAAAATAACCGAAAAGATAATATAAGAAATTTTTTTTCAATAAAATTAATGTTACCATAATCTGTGGAGTCAACTAATACAGAATTTGCTTGCAGTGGAGATTGGACAACGGAGTAATGAGAGATTGTTCTCCAGAAAAATGTAAGAAGGCGGTATCAGGATCCTAAATACAGTAAGCCCCTTCAACATGTGTTAAATGATTCAGTCCGAAACATTTTTTGAAAGCTGTACAAAATTGTACAGGGGTGGGGTTCAAATTGCTCCCGCTTTGTTGTCGAATGGTGCCAAAAAAATTTCAATACAATCTGTATTAAATCGTCTCCCATCTATTTTTTCTAGAGTGTTGTTTGCGACACGAGGCGTAGCCTCTTTTGTCTGTCGATCTTTTCGTTTGTTCGAGCTCTTAACCACTACTCGGTTCCAAACGATGTATCCAATCGTTATGGAATCTGGAGATTGGGGACTTTTGGATATTCGTTGGTATAAGAATATTTTCCAACTCAATTGGCACCGAATCCTCTTGGAGGCAAATCGTAGTATTTTCAGATAATGCAGAGACATTTGTAGTAGAACTTTGCAGTAAATCAACAATGTCTGCTTTTGTTCTTGTTTTTTGATTAAGAGTTTAATTAATTGGTTCATTATTCGTTCCGGAAAAAACTGAAAATTTTCTCAATTTAGTTTCAATTACGTACTTTGTCTCATTAACAATAGATTCAGGATACTGAAATTCTTTTGAAGTCATTAATTTTTTCTTTTCTAGTTTTTGATAAAATATTTTTCGTTTAGTATTCAAAACATTATTTACCCTAGTAAAAATAATTTGGTTTTTCGGACACGCCCGCAACGCGACCGATGTAGACCCGAATACACTTTCACGCCCGAAACAAGCCCAGTTGTCGAACAATCACGCCCGAATTTCATGGAACGCGCCTGAATTTTTATTTTCTCTTCTCACATGTGTGCACACACACGCGCAATACATGAGTATATATGTTACCGGCAATGTGCGAAATTAGGCAATTCGCGAAATGCCTAGTCAATTTGCAAAATGACTAAAGTGCTAGGCAATCTGCGAACAATTCGCAGTTTGACGGTTATGTTAGTCATTTTG
>JAZBHA010001219.1:0-25936 GCA_037464855.1 Iselma pallidipennis | reverse complement strand
CTGAAAAGAAAACGCTTCTATTACCATTTACATTGATGGTCAAATCAATTAGTTGATTTTGCGGACCGATTTGTTAAACAAATAATCTTCTCATACATGTAAAACTAATTAGAGCCTAATATATCGAATTTAGGTGAATTGGGTTTGACCAGATTTCCTGAGAAATTTCACAATATACCTACAAGTTTTTTTCTTTAAAAAGTATGTTATGAAAATAATATGTTTCATTTGCCCAGAATGTTAACACTTTTTTTTATTACTATTATCATCTGAAAGAAGTTAATCATCGTCTTGTTTGGTATATTGGGACACTACCGCAAGGCACAAGTAAATGCAAAAACAAATATGTATATCACTAGTTGACGAGAAAGTCCAAAAATTTCATTTACGACAAAATTTCCAAGAACTGAAAACAAAAAACTTAATGAATTATTCTACAATTTTTTATTAGCTTTATATACATATCTTTGAAATAACAAAAAGTTTGTTGAATCATCAGCGGTATAGGTTGGATTCTTTGAAATTACATATTTATGTTAATTTTTATTATCAATATAGACCGCAAAATTGAATGATTAAACTAATTTTCGAAATCATATCAGAAGTATTTTTAGCGACCGGTGTGAAATAGATAAGACAACAACAGATCGACCAAATCGAATAACTAAAAATAGACTTTTGTTGGTTTAAATAAGAAAAATTAACAAACACTTTTTCTAGATTTTATGAAAATACATTATTTATAATAATTGGTTGAGAGGTAATAGGTGTAAATTAGTAGACACGTGTTAATAAAAATTTATATCCTTCTATAGACTAATACAACATTTCTCAATTACTATAAAGACATTAATGCTTGTAACTAGATCAACCTTTGTTCTTTAACCGTTTTTCACATTATTATAATGTCTTCGATATAATTTATTTGAAACAAACACTGAAAACTAATCTTATTACATACTTAAAAAGAAGTTATAATTTGTGTAGGCGAGATGGCCTTCTTTTGCCAATATAACATTACAATATTTTCAATTATTATTCTAATTATATTCGAAATTCTAAATAAAATCGGATTACAACGAAAAAAAAAACAACTGTATTCAAATACAGTTTAGATAATTTCAATAATAGAGAGACGAAGAAAAAAATTATGGTAGCTTAATATTTTATGAAAGACCGTTACATAAACAAATGGGCACAATATTAACAATTGGACCCGTCATCTGGCACCTCACAACCTGATTTTCATAACAATCCAAATGGAGTCGTTTAATCAAATTGTAAAGAACAACAATCACAACAACAACCACAACAAAATCGTCTGAAACGTTTCTAACTAATTTAATTGTTAAGAGTTAAATGTGTGTACATTATTTATAAATGCAATTTTTCCCCCCATTCTATAATCATTTTTTAATCGATAAATAACCAATATTTTCTACGGCTTTCTCTTCTTCAAATATTGTATGCATTGTTAGTGTTAATTATATGTTTTTCAAAACTGAAAGCTGTTAAATTGTATGTATTTTTCAGATATTTATTGGTATAAAGAAGATGGAGTATTTTGAAAATTTTATTATATACGGTAGCTTAAAGTCGGACATAAATTTCATACAGTTTCCATAAAAGTTTCTTTTCTAATACATAAATAATAATTAACTATTTCAATATTAATAAAATTCAAAATAGATGAAGATCAAATAGAAAAAAGAATTCCAAAAATGGTGTTCTAATTAAAAGAATTACAGAAATCTATCAACAAGAAACCTTGTGATATTTGTCAACTATTAAATCATTTCTAATATCAAGAAATTACCTATAATAAACTAGATTGCAACCTTGTAATGTGTTGTAAATATCATAAATTTGAGGAAAATTTTTAATTAATATAATCTACGCCTGTAGGCGAGTTATATCGAAGCTTCAGGATAATTAGATGGCTTGTTTCTTCTTCTTCTTCTTCTACTTCTACTTATATGTTTTAAAAAGCTCAAGAAAACTTGATCGTGATTATTTCCAACTCGACTGACATTTTCGAAATGTCAATCTATATCTCTTCACATCGAAAACAATTATAACTATTTAATTATGTATACGGAATCGTCTTCAGTTTTTTTTCTTTTTTATTAATAGTTTTTCTACTCATTTTAATTACTAACGAACCTGTTTGGTTTTAGCGGTTTTTAGATATTTGGTGTGTGACAAAAAAAAAACAAAACGGACGTATACGTAAAATATTTTCTGCATAATACTGAAATTTATTAATTCTATCGTCGGGTTTCACCAAATAAATCGTCTGGTAGAATTTTTTGATACAAAACAACAACAACTTTTATCAGCTGATATAAATTAATCGTCTGTTTTGATAATTTTGAACAGTTTTAAATTAAATGCGACAAGAACGAGTAGATAGAGAGAAGACCAACCACAATGTGATCCATTTCTTTTATTGAAAATCCTAGAACATCTTCACTATAATTTAAAACTATCTATGTGGTGGATTAACGATGAATAATCGTTAAACTGTGTATGGTGGTAATTATAGGAAGCCATATTCATATCTCAAAACACTGTAACTTTATTGAAACCGCTGCCAGGATACTTCACGCTGCACGTATAACTTTGATTTTAATTACGGAAGTAATTCGTTGTTGCAGTTTATTGGCGGCTCTATACCTATACTGTAAGTACAAATCAAATGTTGATAGTGTTGTTGTTGTTGTTGTTGCTGGTAATTTTCATAAAGGGGTTTACTGTTGGAATTTTTCATCTTCATTGAGATAGGCGGCAAAACAACAAAGAGATCTAGATCAGAATATCAGGTGTGCGTGTATATGTACGTATAAAATGATTGATGGGCAGGACTTTAACTTGAAGAACATCACATACTAAACGGTCCAACCTTCTTCGACATCGTGAAGCCTCAATTCAACACCTCTACGTTTGATCAAAAGCGGCAATCTTCGTTTTCTATGATGCTGTTTTAATCTACTCATTATATAGTAGGTGGAAACAATCGTGATCCTTACCTGTACTTTTTTCCAACTTAATATGGAATTTTTCCACATAAAATTTGTTACGGTCGATACGTACAGGTATATCTATGTTCCAATATCTAGTTACTACATACCTACATGTAATAATAACCAGACAAATTAAAAAGAACTTTATTAGAAACTTGAAAGATATATGTATAGGTAATAATTATCAGATGTAGGTATGGAGTGGTCAAATAAAATGTAGGACAAAGCGCGCCCTTAAAGAGGAAATTACGATTAAATGTCATAATCCGTCCAAATCAAGAATATGTAGAAAAATTTCCAAAAATTTGCAACTACTCCCAAGTAGTTATCAATAATCGAATTAAATTATAGATTTTCGACCATTAATATCGATCATTTCCTAATACTGCATCCACGCCCCTAATATTCTAAAATATTTTTATGCAATTCTATACTTTCGTTTACCGAAAATTGATTTCTGCCAAATCATTCGACTATATTTATCAATTTATCAAGAAAGGAAAAAACCCTGATTCCAAACAATCTCCCAATAACATGACAGAATTATATGTTTGCATTTCACCGGTCCACTGATTTCTTGCAAAGTCATCATCGTCTCCGGGGTTCTTTTTCTTGAAAAAAAAATATAAAATAATAATAGACAAAAATCAACATCTGCTTAGGCCTAGAAACGCCAGTATCAAAACCAATGATCCATAAAATTGGTCTGATAATATAAACGTTGTTATAACAATACAATTCGTTTACCATATCAGAATTGTGTAGTAATTATCAAGATATTGAAACGGAAATTTATAAATTACAATCATTTCTTTTTTTCTAATTTAAAGTACCTAGTTGCCTTGACCAAAATCTCATGGTATTGTTGTGGGTGGTGTAGTCGATGCATCTCCTCCACCTACAAAACAGAGAGCTGACACACTATTATCATATACAGATTGGAAGAATTCCCAGTTGTGGTCGGTTTTTGTTGATTTCCTCCTCGTTTACTTGAATAATAGTTTAAGGCCATACAACATCTAACAAGTGGACTGTGTAATCAAGAACATCGTGATTGTAATTTGTAATTAGATCTACAAGGTCTCTCTCATTCCAATTTTAAAGACTCTTGTTAATATCAATACAGTATAGTGTTTAAGGAGCCTTGACGTGTGTATGTATATACAATTTTTTTCTACACTTCTCTTAACTGATAATATTGTTGTTGAGTGGAAAAAATTACATGCAAACGGTATCCATTCAGACAGATGTCGACAGTTCTTTTTTTCGTTCTTTTTTAATATCTATTCTTGACTAACGTTCTATTGTAATTGCATCAACGCCCGTTTGACGATCAGTATAAATGCTTTTCATCAAACTAGTAATTTGAAATGATTTATTATTGAACGAATATTATTGTTAAAAACGTGCCCCGATGATGTCTGAAACTAGTGAAGGCAAAAAAAAAACGTATCATCATATGATATGTAGGTTTTTTTTATATTAATATAATTGACATTTCTTTGTAAGCTATAACCCATTTTTGTAATGTTCAAATATATAACAGCTCGTTATGGAAATGGACTTCGGTATGCACAACAATACCAAAAATTTTTTGCTGTCTCATTTATAACACAATAGAGGCAAATTGTTAGTCGTCGTCTGTATATGTATTCGCTAAATCTTTAATATTATCCAACATTTATATTCTATTATAATAATAAGTGAAAATTTCACTAAAATCTCTTGTTAATCAGAGACTTGAAAGAGAAAAATTAGAAACAGTTTCATAACAGTACGCCACACACATACACACGTACTGATTTATCTTAAAATCATTCCTCGTACTTCAAAAACGCTCTTTTTTCGTTTTTCTTTAGAAAAGTACTGAGTCTACAGAGATCAAATGAAGATGGCCTCGTTGTAAGTTATGAAAATGAGGCAACTTCCCGACAATTATTCATAAAACAAAAATCTCTAGATGGTGATTTTTTTCTTCATATTTAGTATGAAATCTAAAACAAAAATAGGCCATTCAACAACTATTGTGTTGTAATCGAACAAGATCTGGTGACATTCTCTTTAGGAAAAAAAACACACACAAATATCCGAAGATGACACCAGAAAAAATTGAGTAATTTTTGCATTTATTTCGTGAAATGTTGCAACAAAAAATTCTGAATTTATTAAAATATTAATCTTTCTTTCCTAAATAAATGAAAATTTTACAAGGTTATAGGTAACGACATAGTTCACATATTCTCAATTCTATCCCAGATGACAATTATTTAATTTTGGTTGAGTAAAAGAGGTGTTTGTGCAGGCCATGCATGAAAATCTAATCATGGACAGGTCATGAGAAACTCGGTGTTAGAAAAGAAGAAAAGAAAAAAGAAGTAACAAAATAAAAACAATTCTTTTCACTTTCCTTGAATCTGTTTTTAAAAGCTTTTGCCGATTTCTAAATTGATAATACGAATTTTTTTCGTGTTAAATTAAAATAAATTAAAGATTACACAATTTGATCTTAAACTTAAAAGATGCCACAATTAAAGAAAACAAAAAAACAATACTACAAGACGATTGATCAAATATTAAATATTAATGGTTAGTGATCTTGTTTTTTCCGTTTCATGGTTCGTTTCACGACAAATTTTGTAATATCATCCTGAACTAGAAAAAAACTTTAAACTAGCAATTATAGAACAATCAAAATCAATTCAGTTGTTGTAGGCGGTTTTCCTATCTATATTATCATTATTATTGTTATTAATTTTCAAAATTCTATAGAAATATAAATCATTTCGAGAAAATGCATCGACAGGAAACGATCTTTTGTTATTAAGCATAAATGTATCATTGAACCAATTTTCTCAGTTCCGCTAGAAAAATCAACACTTTTAGTTTCGTTACCGTGTCAAACACAAAATTTACACAACAGAGACTTTCTGTTATAGTTATCACGGTCAAATAATGTTTTTATTTATTAGCATTTAAACACCTATTCTTATATTAGATAAATAAATTTCATTTATTAGTTTAGTAGTGATCCCGGTAAACAATAGGTGACTAATTAAAATAAATTAAAAAGAATCGTTTTAAGGTAGAGTTTTCTGGTTGTATTAAAATTTAAAATTTAGACAACGAAAAGGATGAAAAAAAGAACGAATTAAGCGCTTCATAGTTTTAAGAGAACGTTAAATTAATAGTTAGATTGGATGTAATGGCATAATTAGATACGCCGTCAATCAAGAATTTTTTTCTTCAGTTTTTATTTAAAACTAAATTTGTTTCTTTCTATTATTGACTATTAAGGTTTAATGAAGATGTGAGATTTATTTATGATTTTCTATATACAGTAAATGTAACAACAAGCTTTTTGCTGTCTTTTCTTTCTTAAGTAATGATTTACTTTATGAGTTTCTTCCATTAAATTTCTCCATTTTTCTTGTTTCCAGATGAATCAAACGTGTAAAGTATGTGGTGAACCGGCAGCAGGATTCCATTTCGGTGCATTTACATGTGAAGGATGTAAGGTTAGTATACGGTTTCTTCCTGCCACCCGTTTTACAAAATAGAGGGGAAAAACTAAAGAATTTTGATTGCAACAGTAATTTCGCCAATTGTTAAAGGTGCGATCAAATTGATTTAGCATATCAATATAACTTTCGTTTTTTGTCACGTATATCGATTGACGTAACAATACATAAGGATCACGTCAAAGAATTTTAATCACCAATGAATTTTTCTTGTTTGGTTGACACTAATATGTATTATTTATTATCATTATTATACATCTTGGAGTTTACTCGTTTGTATATAATTGTCATAAAAACAGATCCTTTCAACCAAAATGGGTTTATTGTTGGTTTTCGTTATTGCACAAATACCAGGCGACCTTTAATATGTATTTTTTATTAATTTTACAACTGATCCAATTCCAATAATTTTTATTTATAATCTTGGTGTAAATAACACAATTTCATAAAAATACGTCAAACTACAAATAACCCATCAAGCATGACTTGTCGTGTCATTTTTTTTTTGCATAATTTCATACAAATACATTGTAATAATAACAATAATAATAGTAATAATAACAAAACAAATCACACTCATTAACCTGTTTTTGTTTTTACTTGTTATTGCGAAGACATATCAACTAATGTAATAACTGCAGTAATCCATTAATAAGTATTACTATATAAAATTTCGATTACTTTTTCCTTATAAAAATCATGTGTGTGTGTGTTCGTATGTATGTCTTATTACATAAGGAACGCACGCAATTTTATATAGATAACTATACTGCACGTACATATAAATTGAATTGCAATAAAGACAAATACAAACCATTTTTAGTTTGACAATAGAAAAAGAATTACCGACCGAATAATCTGGCCGAGTTTTCATGGTAGAATGGGCCAGAAATTGATGTTGGTGACGTAACTAAATAGAGGACATACGTCACGTGTACTAATTGAATAAAAACAGGACGTGTAGGTATGTGGCGTCGCGACGTTCACAACCTAAGACACTAGAATTTATCGATAATAATTAATTAATTAATGGATGAAATTTAAAGAAATTTTCAAGAAATGAATAATAAATTTGAAAATTTGAAAGCCTCATAAGCTTTCTTGAACTAATTAAGTACAATACAATAATAATAATAATGGAAAGAAAGTCTCGAGCTTTTATCTGTTATGTCTATGTCGCCCGTGTTTCTATTTGCATAACGGTGTCCGTTCAATTTGAATATAATTGCATACAATTAGTCGTCGATTACACAGTTGGGTAGTAGAGCATTAGGTGCGGGGAAAGTGCTAAAGTGCGTTACATGCAAGTTAACCCGAGCACAAACTACTACATTCTTACATCATCCATTCTTCCGACCTAGTGCTCTACATGTCTAACAGTCCGATCCGACCCTCACTAAAACAACAGACAGATTAGACACAATAACGTATAGAAAAAAAAATGAACGCCCCACAATTTCACTTTCATTATAGTGGCATTGTAACAAATACAGAAAAAAAGAACGAAATTGCGCAACCTCCTCAACCGGAAATGTAATTACTATTATCTTTGTTAATATTGCACGGAAACTAGCATTCAACTTAAAACTATAAGAGAAGAGGGGAAAAAAGTGGTTTTTATTTTTTTCTTTTCTTTTTACAGAGTTTCTTCGGAAGATCTTACAACAATCTTGGTTCAATAACTGAATGCAAGAACAATTCACAATGTATAATTAATAAGAAGAATAGGACTGCATGTAAGGCTTGTCGTTTACGAAAATGTATAATGGTCGGTATGTCGAAAAGTGGTTCGCGTTATGGTCGCCGATCGAATTGGTTTAAAATCCATTGCTTATTGCAAGAACAACAGCAACATCATCAGCAACACCACCAACAACAGAACCAACAACAGAACTCTCAACACCAACAACAACAACAACAACACAGTGTACCACCATTACCACCACCACTACGGCCGCCACCACGAGATACATCACCACATCCTCATCAAATCGATTTAAGACTATTAGGACAGACTATAAGTAATATGAATAATCCTTTAATGCATTTACAACGAACACATGAAGAATTACTATTGCTTGGCTTAGATGAATATAATAAAAATTCCGCATCACCATCTGTCAGTTCTCCAGAATCACATAATTCCGATTCATCAGTTGAGGTCAGTGATGCTAGACGATTACCAATATTTCCTGGTCTAATACCACCAACATTCATACCACCACATAGTCTATTATTTCCATCTGGTTATCCTCCATTATATCCCGGTTTATTACAACCAGCGAATAATAATCGTCTAACAAGAAATCAGAATTCCGGTGTTGAAGCATTAACTAAACGTGTCTTTCTTGATGCTGTTCTACAATCGCAACGTACACCAACACCTGAAACTGAAATACCAGCAACAGCAGCATCACCAGTCCAAGAAGATCCAATTGATTTAAGTATGAAAACGTTAAGTGAACGTGACTCATCATCAACACCAAGCGACCATTCAGGTGGTTCAGTGGTAACCGAACGTGGTGCTGGCAGTGAAGCCGATGAGGAGAGTGAATGTGAATCGGACAGGGAATTGAAGAGGCTGAAACTTCATAGGCCGACACCACTAGATTTAACTACGAAGATGTGATAGATTTAAGGTGCGACCACCACTGTGTGTTCGATAAACAGGAGTACCTGGAGCGCCGTGACTCTCAGTTTTCCTCAGTTCTAAATCAAACGATGATGGAATTTTTTCTTAAAAATACCAAGAAAAAGAGACGAATAGTGGGAAAGTGGGAGTTGAAAAATATTTTCCTATATAATCCTGATTTGGATCAGGTCGTGGGAATTGTGATTATAGCTATTGAAATGTTGTGACGTTGACGGATACTCTCGGGACGGATTAACTTAAGAAATAAGGAACAATACAAGTTCAATGTGCAAGGCTTAATCAACATGTTGACCTCAGATACAATTGGGATGACCTCCATCTCTCTCTCTCTCTCTTTATATATATTATATAGATGTGCACCCTGGATTGATTGATGGGCTATTGGTGCGGATATATATCGCGCACAAACTATCACACACAGCAACAACAACAACACTCCTATTTACAGCTACACACTAATCGTCTATCAACTTCCAATCTAAACGTATCGTTAACGTAATTATTAAGCCAACTATGGACCATTAATCTTGCCCCGATGATGGCAGCTATTAGTGTCGATCGTGTGCGCCTAACTGCACCATATTGCATCCAAAGCAAAAGGCAAAATCTATGGGTGGCCTCGATCATATATAACTATTATACACATAGTTATAAGCGAAAAATAATGGATCACCCTTTAGATTTTACAATTTTGCTCAATCAGTTCCTGTAAATATATAAAATAAAAAATCGAGCATGTTTCCCCCTTACGAATATTACGTTACGGTTACGTTACGTTACCATAAACTACACTTTATGTTCGTTATTCTAGTTCATAGTTTTATCTCCTACAGGTACTCTGCTTCTTTAGTGTCGCTTTCCAGAATTTTGTTACATATGATTATAGTTAATTATTTTTTATTATTTTCTATTTTTGGGATTGTTTTGTATATTTTTGTACAGAAATAGAATTTTGACAACAATTCTAGTGATATATCCGCTGCTCTTCATAATTTATCGAAACGAAATTTTTAAACAAATTGTGAATACGGTGGGCCAGTATAATTTATTCCTTTTATTTGTAATTATTATTTTTATTATTATGTTTTGATTTGTTTATTGTAAATATTGATGAGCGGTGCAATAATATTTGGATCTATAATTCGATCTGTTTATTTTCATTCGTTTTTTTTTAATTTATTTATATACCGTCAGATATCAGTCTGATGGTTATAATTAGTATTAAAATTTATCTAGTTTGTATAAAATATTGTAAAATAATTATTCCTATTACCGGAGCCACCACTGTTTTTGGGCATTTTTGATTATTCTATAGTTTATTCGGTATGCGTGCTTCCAAAATTCATAAACCACAGTCGAATTGTTCCGGTGGTAATCCGGACCAGGACCTAACCATAAGTGATATATAATACATTTAAAAAAAAAACGTATCGAATAAACTATATCTATTTGAAAAGTTGTATATTTTTTGTATAATTTTAATTAATTTTTTAAATATTTTTTGTTGTTGGATAATTGCAGCAAATTCCTGATTATCGTCATGTTGTTATTATTATTGTTTTTTTTTTTGTAAATTTTTTGTGTGTAAAGAATTCTTTTTTATTTTATTTTAATTTTTTTTTTTTTGATATGATCGTGGCTTTGCTGTAATTCTGTTCTGATCTTGCAAATTCCTGTGCCTGTTTTTGTAAAAGAAAAATTGGGGACTATGGGCCAGTTGAGTGTATGTATGGATGATTTTTTTTGTGCGCGTATGCTTGTATAAAATTGTTATAACAGAAAAAAAAATAAATTTCAATAAAAATTGATTGTTTTTTCTTCCCGCCTAACATTCCATTTAATATATTAAATAATTGAAAAACCAGTTTTTTAATTGTATTTCTATACAGTAATGCGCAGATCATAAAATAATTCCTTCTTTATTGTTGGTGTAATTTGCAGTAATTTGATAAATTCTTGATCAATAAACTGTAATATTTGTATTATGTGGGTAGATATACCTAATAGAAAATTACTAAGAAATATAAAAGAGAATTTTGTCAAAAAGCTCGTGCAGGAGTAACGGCCCAGTTGTCTGATCGCCATTCACTTCCTGACTTAATTAGTAGTCGGTTTACTGAACAAATTGCAGCTTCTATAACACGGATTTTGCTTGACCACACACACACACACACACATTGTACGATATTTATTTATTTTTTATCAAAACAATTTTTTCCAAAGTTGAAAATTTAGTAATCTTAAAATGTATTTTTAATGTATTTACATTCAATAAAATTTAATCTGGAATGTTTTTGGATATATAAATGAATATAACAGATTGCAAAATTGATAACATGTTAATAGCAAACACATATTACGTTTTTACGAGCATTAAGAAACCAGCACATGTAGTCAATAAATAATAACGTAAATGGTAATTGGCTTATTGTCCATATTTACATATGAATTAATATCAACATTACTATTTAATTTTAAAGGAGAAATAATTATTCTAAAAATGACAATAATAGATGCACTTTTAATATACACATTTAAAAAATATAATTATATATTAATTAAAGGAGCGTCCACATTTGCATTCGGACGTTGCTGAGAGCATATCTTTTGGACACCGTATGGTGTATAAATAATGGGAGATTTTTTCTCTACCAACTTTTCTCTCTCTGTTTAATAAAGAGATAAAAAAGAGAAACAAGATGTGCCTGGCTCTTTATTCGTTGTGTGGACCTCCCTTAGTATAGAAAAGCTCGAACTTCTCTATTATCTCATTTATCGATGAATTTCGGATCAATCGAATTATTGAATATTACTTTCTCCAATTACGTTTCCTTCTTCATCTATAAAAGTCGACTACGATTTGAAGTCCCAGGACTGACGGAAGAAATTATCATATTTTTCCATATTATCTTCTACTTTAATGTCAAACATGTTACATATAACTCGAACCTAATGAGCCTGTCATTTAATTTTCTTTAACAACAACAACAACAACGGCAAAAAAAGAGAAGAATATTTATGACTGGCCAAAACTATAAACGGCACAATCAAAGCATATCGTTATCGTTATCCGGACAGTAGCGGATGTTTAAATATACTTAAACAAAGCCTGAAGCTAAGAAATATTCATAACAAAATGTCCTTGATTACAACAACGAACATAAAAAAGGAGCTTTCGCAGAATTAATTTTTTTTTTTAAATAAACAATTTCTCCAATATAATCATCATTATAATCAAGAACAAGAAATTTGTTCTACTTGTGCCCCGCAATATTTGCCTGTCTGCCTTTTTAATGTTAGTGGGCGGTAACAACCATCAACAACAACCGAAATTATTTATTTTCAATTTGTGTGTTGTAAGTTGAATCCTTATCTCAATTATCAAAAAAGAAATATAGGTATAGAATGTAAACATTCCTATTTGAGAGAAAAAAATATTACATATTTGGTCTTTTCCTTCTTCCTTTCTATAAAAGTATTTTTGCTTGTCGAATTTACTAGACCGTTTAAAATACTTGATTGATTCATTTATAAATCAATATTCGGCTTTATATAACATCGCTGTTTTTTCGATAGTAAATTAAATATAGAATTTTTTATCCTTGTAGTTTCAGGATGTTTTTTTCGATTATTAAGAGATTCCGTTAAACGTGCCCGAAATTGTTCGGCCAAATTTAAAGTAAAATTATCTTGATTAGATTAGATGGAGTAATTTGGGAAATTCTCATAATTATACGTAGTAACATACAGAAATTGTATATCTTTAGAAAATATTTTATTGACAGGGATTAATGTAAATTTTAATTGATAGGAGAAAAATCACAGATTTTCGCTTTAGATTAAAAGCCTGCGACATGCTTCATTTATTTGAAATAGTAGAAGAATCAACAGATAAACCAGTGAATTTTTTAACTAATTTTATATAAAAACAAATTGATCATTCAAGTATTTTAATTAATTTCAATAAAGACCTAAAAAAAAAACTAAGAACTAACAAAAAATTCTCATAGTTGTCTTATATATGAGTATACAATATCCACCTGCATCATCGGATTAATATCCTGAACATTTATACAATTTATTGTCGTCTTAATTATGATTTTCGACCCACACCTTTATTTTAATTGTTGAAAAAAAACCTAGAAAAGAGGCAAACTGCTACAGAAAAGACGCATTTACATAGTTTACGAGGCTATTAACAATAATAAAAATACGAGAAATATGATTTTTTTAAACAGAATTGATAACAAACACAACCGATTTATGACGAATATTTCGAATAAATTAATAAAATATTATCATCTTGTTTGACTGTTAATAGCAAAATTTTGTGTTTAAACAAAATTTATTTACAAAAATCACATATTCGACAGGAACTACTTATCATTGAATATAATTTCAATATTATTATAATCAAGTGAAATATCAAATGGACAATAAAACGTTTTTCTCTCGGTTTTTTATTTTTTGGAGTTTTCCAGTATTCATATGTTAAATTTATGATAAACTTAAATTTCGAAAGAAATTGAATTAAATGTTGGATTTTTCGTCTAAATTATTGTAATTCTAGAATTTATTTCCCCTTGAGCTACATTTAAATATGTGCATTTCCAATCATAAAACCATTAATCGACGTTTATATTTTCAAGGAAATCAATGAATTTTGCTGGATTTTTTGCGATTTTTTTTACCAAATATCAAAGTTCATCATTTATTCCAAAAATTAAGAAGACTTATTTGAAAATAGTTTTACAGAATTATGGTTTTTGTCCAATAAAATAAATCAAAACTACAACAAAAACACTGTTCATATTCTCAAAATACGGAACAGTAAGGATAAAGATTATTGATTATTCAACATTAATATTAATGAATATAGGTATGTGTGATTTAATAGATGTTTCGATAGCGGTCATCTTTCTCGACGTATTAAAATATCTAAACTCTAACAGGCCACCCACCAATCTGATCCATCCCATCATCATCATCATAATCAGGAACATGATCAGAGAAGAAATCAAATAAATAGCAATGTATAGGGGAATTGCAACAAACTATCGATGGCCTTGTTGTATTAATAAAAATAATATCTCTTGTTGAAAACCGCCCATTTACTCATAAAGTCCCGCCTCTTAAAATAAAACCAGCGAATAACTCTTAACCCCTTATCAATAATAACAATAATATCATTAAAATCATCTACATAATGATTGCATCAAGGCCATCATTACATCATGATAACGACGATTTTTCACTTGTTTTTTCATTGAACGAAAAGTAATCGTTTTCATAAGGACTTGACTTGGTTATTTATTTATATGTGTGCAGGATGGGCCGGTGTGCACCATCCGTTCTTCTCCTCGTCTACCAGACGCCATAAAAACTGGTAATCCTATTTGAAAGGAGCATCATATTGCTCGGATATCGGGCCATTTAAAATGACCCAAGACTGGACCTTGTGACAGTTCAAACTGGGCATTAGCATACAAATATGGCCATTAATACTGTTGGATGAAGTAGATGAGGAATAAAAAAAACCATATCCAGAGTCGTTTCATAGATGAATTACGATGGTACGATGGATTTTTGCAGGAAAAGGTCAACGTAGTAATGTCAATCTCTTAAATTATCTAGCTCGACTTTAGGTGTTTTTTTTGGTTCACGATTACGTAAAATCACAAAAAAAGCTACAAAAAATTTTCGAAATGTAGTCGTAATTAAAATAATTTAATTATTTCGGTAAAAATGTTAACTATTGACATTTCTGCCGGTGGAGCAAAATTCATGCCTATTTGGTAGATAATTAAATAAAATATATAGTTATTCAAATTGTGGGAGGCAGATTTGATAAATATCTTATATAATTTTCTAGATTTATATAAATTTTCTTCTTAATTTTTTTTTATTTTGAATCGTTTCACTGTTGTGTTCAATTTTCAAAATTAAAAAATTTTATAATTTATTAGATTTTATAGACTTGGATTAGAGAATTGCTTAATTAAAACTTGATAATATGATCATATATCTTCTAGACAGCGCGGAAAGGTGCAATGTTGAAAAATTGACAAGTTATAATACAACTATCTACTAATTCGACTAGATTACACACCCACATTTGGGAACAATCTTCTTCCAATATCCGCAGGGAAGATATTCGACAAACGCTACAACAGAAATACCCAGAAATATATCGTTGGACAAAAAAAAACACCAAAATTTCATAATTACGCATAGTAATTAGTGCAGAAATTAAATTTTGATCCTATTGTGCTTGCCTTTAGAACTGCAGCCAACCAACATAAATTATCAACCAGAACGTCCAGAACAATATTGAAATAATGTAAAGCATCCATTTTAAGCAATAATTGATAATTAGCGTTATGAAATATTGATAGATTTATTGAATATCCTTTATTCTACTCATTACCCAAAAGGTATCGTCTTATCTCTATTTAGATAAAACGAAAAGACACAAAGTATTTGTTGAAAGTTGAGCCAGAAATTCTAAAATATTTTACATACAGTCGACATTAACGACGTTTGTGCATTTTTTTTACCTTAAAATCCATTTCAAAGATAACTTTCATGCATTAACAGGATTTTACACACAGAGGAATCTTTTTTGTTTTCGAGAAAAAAAAAATCTTGACGTATTTAAATAAAAATTTGCAAATTTTTTGATAGCCAGAAGGATAATTTCATTGTGGGAATTGTTATCGTTGTTGCCATCAGTATTCTTACAAAGTTGGCACGAACTGCATTACTGTTAGTTGTGGGACAAAATTATAGATAAAATTTATAAAAAAATTTCTTAACAACAACACTGATACAATGTATAGAGAAATAGGGAAAAATTTGTCCGTTAATGGCCACTACAGTATGCTAATTGTGTGGGATTTGTGAGGAATTAACTGAATGATTCGCATTAGATAATAATCAGTTTATTTATGATAATTACAGTATGACGCCTAGGTAGATGTGAACAATATTCTCGACAAATATAAAGAGACAGAGATGTTGTGCAATGTTTGCGCACCTGCAACTAAAGCATTAAGTGCTCCACCTGGTATGCGAAAATAATCAATTTGTTTTGTAGTGGACGGGAGAAAAAAAGATAACGAACTATTATCACTAGGTCTGGGCACATTATTCGATTAATTGATCAATCGATTTTTTTAATGTATACAAGCAGTTCTACTACTTTGTTGATCTGTAGCGAATAGAAGGCCTATTTCTGTATATGTATAGTAATCCTATTTTGGCTCTGCGCCTCTGACCAAAGTAATAAAACAATTAAGTATAATAAAATTCTTCTTCCTTACACCGAAAGGTAGACAAGGTTTAATGGACAGATATTAATTCGTATCTCATTATTCTGTTATTATAATTGTTTTAGTCAAAGGGATCAAATCAAAATAGAAGTACTATGTGAAATTTTAGATAGAAGAAATACCCTAATTGTGGTGTTCACGAGCCAATACATTCTCTACGTTTTGGCCATGGAAAATCGTAGAATAGAAGTGTTTTTGTAGGAAAGTAAACGGTTTTAATGAAACATCACCCATTCGTTGTTCAAATGTGAAGCTCTTAAATCAACAAGTCCAGTTCAATGGTGAATTGCTCCATGTTGGAATAATCAATGACATTTTGTCGTCGAATATAATTATTTATGTTGTTGCTCAAAGTGCACTAGGCATTGTTAATCAACATAAAGTTAACAGGACACACATAGGTATATATTTATCTGTCTTTCTCTAATATAACTTCCTTGAAAACCCTCTCTTCTTTAGCGACAAAAGGAAAACGATTTTCAAAACATCCCACTAGAATGAATTATGATAGACTATAAAACTGAATTAAATAAGTACTACATTCTCGAGAATTTGCAATTTTTATTATTTCTCTTTCACTTCTTCTTCTCCTCCTTCTTCTTCTTCATCATCATCATCTTCTTCTTCTTCTTTCTAATTTCTTTTTTCTCTGTTTTTTATTTCGTATATCAAAAATTTGCAATAGAAATTTATGGCCTATATAAAATTTTATAGTATTTAATTGTCGAAACCTAAACGTTGTTCGGATCAAATTATAGTTTGAATGTGTAGAATGTTGTTTTATGGTGGTTCTATAAGATGTATGTATGTATCGATGTATAGTATAAGATACTGAAGACGGTTTTATAGATGAAACACCATTCAGCTATAAAACTGTGCCAAATACGTAGAATTTCATTGTCGATTTTTGGATAAAAATTTCGCATAACACAGAAATTTAAAATTCAAATTAAAAGAAATTCTGATATTATAATTAATAGACAGTTATATCAACCCCCATTATTTTTTTCTAAATACCTATATCTATCTAGACAAATTAGACGTTTAATCAGAATAGAAATATATGAGAAAAATATGCAAAATGTTCACCTTTTTTCTTCGGTCTTCTTTTTTTTTCATATTCGATTAGAAATTTTTCTTTTTCTAGAGTCACAAATCTTGTAATAGTATTAACGGGAGTGTGAAGATCCAACGACCATTATGGAAATATTCTATTATCCTTCATATAACCAGCATACATCCAATATTGTTATTATGTAAATTGGTCTGACCATTATCGGCTATTTATGATGTTGTATATACAGTATTCCAATTAGAAATATTCAAATTTTTTTCGAAAATCGAAAACGAAGAATGATGAAAGAAATTGATAAAAAATTACAAATAGTGTAACAAATACCTTACTACAGAGAGAACCAAAATTTCACTAACACAAAAACATTTCAATAGCAATTAATTTATTGATTTGTATATGAATGTGTGTATAATATTGAATACCGGTAAAAATGCTGTTTTAGCCGTTTATCTTCTCTTATAGCCATATATGAGGATGTCTCTTCTAATCTTAAAGAAAGAGAGATGCTAAAGATCACGACCCCTGATATGTGGCACAACACTTCTAATTCCAGGCACTCCTAACTAACGTCTATTAAATATGTATAGGTGTACATATACGTATACATATACACATATAAAAGATATCAGGTGTCTAATTTTATTGCTGGCCCTTCATTTATATACGCAAACTACTAATGCAATTAAAAAACATCTATCTCTTATTTTCCACAAACATACCGTACCGAATAATTTATTATTTTGGTGAAAATCATTAATTATTTCTTGTAGTGATAATAATACGCCTTTTAGGTATAAATTTTGTGAAAAATGTTAACAAAATTGATCAGTTTTAGTTTTCTTATTGTATGACTGTTAATCTCTTGTAGAAACAATTAGGTACATAGAATATAAGTCCAAGATATACTTAACAATCTTGTGTGAGCATTAAAACTCCGTTTTTAATGTTCGAACGTCATATTCATGTAACACAATAATAAAATTTCCTTTATCTGATCAACACTAACAAATAATTAAGAGTAGGTAGTAGGATGAAATGAGATGGTTTTCTTTTTTAAATAATAATAAGACTGATAGTAATAATAATAATAACAAAAAAATATGGGTAGGGGCAGGTGTTATCAACATAAAAAATATTTTATTAGTCTGCTTCAAGAATATTATATTTATAATTAAATTATGAATGTGTCGTTTCTCTACGATAAGAATCAACTGCATTCCAAACTGAACTAATGGTACAATTTATAATAAGCAGTATTTGTTTCGTTCACTACGAAATTATTAAAATTAATTTATTGAAATAATAGCGAGTCCGTTTTACCATAAGATATAAGCTGAAAAAGCTCAGATTACAGTGTATCATGAAAAAGATTCTATCGGTTTACCTAAAGTTTTCGTGATATTTTATTTAAAAACAGCGCTTAAAAGCTTTAATGTCGAAAAATCTGATTGTGAGCTTCCTCATTTATTAAAGTTTTCGATTTTTTAGCCGCAAGCGTTAATTTGGTGGTTATATAAGACAAAATACGAAATTCCTTTCAATCAAGAAGTGGATCTTCAATCAAGTCCATAATGTGCTGATTAATCATCCACAAATCCGGTTTAATATGTTAAATAAATAATTTTTTTTCCTCTCGAAATTTTATATTGAAGAGTGCAATAAATTATTCGAATGTGAATGTATATGTGTAAAGCACCTGCAAAGTGGCTAGGATATGACCATACACATAGTTGTGTTATGTTGTGTATTGCCCACGCGGATTGAATCTTGAACGGATATAAGAGAGAAGCAAGAAGGCAAGCAAGCAAGCAACAAGTGCTCCAGAGGAGGTCGTAACTGGCTAACGTTGCTCTAGGGATAGTCTCTTCTCCACCGTCGCCGCCAAGTCATTCGTTCTTTCGTTGTATCTGGTATAGGTATGGGGGTGGTATATGGTGGTCCCATACACACTAGTCCGCGCGCCATACATCAGCTCCAGTAATTACCCGGCGTTCATGTGGTGAATGCGATTTACGGCTCGTACGACCCAGCAGGGGTCTCGCGCCTCTTCCCGTCATTTGTCGCGAACAATTGCGTCCAGCTGGCCGATTTCACACTTCAAATGATGATTTGTGGCCAGAAAACAGATTTCCCACTATAGAAGACCATTAACGGTCGACAGAGGCGGCGGTATATTCTCTCATTACAACCCACCAGTCCTTACAAAATAACACAAAAAAGAGGAGAGAATATCGCAGCAATCCTACGGAATATTATTTGAGATCAATCGATATTTTTCATTTACTGATAAGTAGCGGTTCTTAGACAGTTCATCTGATGGTGGTGAATAAAGATGAAGATCCGCCACTGTTTCTCCTCTCTTTAGAACTGATTCAACGATTAGCTAAACGGAGCGGAGGGCATGCAGTGAACGCGATTTATTGCCCCTTTGGCTCGCGGTCAACAGAGAAACACCACGAATTCCTAGACTTGGGAAGATTGTCGTACTGATCGTTCTTTCTCTTGTTTCTCTCTATTTTTTTTTTTTTCGAAACTCATCCCACTTTATCTATTCAATACTCTCATTCACAATATGACTTTCTAATTGTGATTTATTGCTAATTATACTCTCTTAATAATTTTTTTCTTCGTCTTCTTCATAATAAAGCTTTTTGTTTGGAAAATTTGTTTTGAAAATTAACTGAAGTAATTGAAGTTGATTTAAAAATCTCATTTCATCCTCTAGCCATTTTCAACATAAATAATTCATTGATTAATAACAGGAAAAGACCGAGAATTTTCAAGTGTTTTTCCAATCTTTTTTTGTGCAACGAAACAACGCAGGTGTTATTTAACTAATGATAAGATTGCTATAAAACCACCATGTGCTAATGTAACTACTTGAATCCTCTTTACATCATCGAGATTTCCAGCATGTACCTTAAAACCGTTAGTTTAATTGTATTAATTGCATTAATAAAATCCCCACAAATCAATACTACCATTGTTAATTCCTGTAAGTAAAAACATTTGCTTTTCTACAAATAAAAGAAGCATTAAATTAAATCTAGGTGATTCTGGACTCCTTCCAAATGTCAATATCACAAACTGTGATAAGCCACCTTGTCAATTACTATTGGGCAGCGATGTAAAATTTAACATGGAATTCAAATCACGTAAATATTTATAAATTTAAAAATAAAAAACATAATTTAATTCATAATATAAATTTCAAGCTAACTATTTAGAGAATATAGTACCAAGAGTTGTAGCTACTGTTGGTGGCCAGAATGTTCCTTATCCCATTAGTCAAAAGGATGCTTGTGATGGTATCACAAATACACCATGTCCTTTAGCTGAAAATGAACTAATCGAATACACTTTCGGCATGCATTTAAGTTCATTTTTTCCTGCAGTAATAGATGTTTTTCGTAAAGAAATGATTTTTTTCCTAAACTAATCCTTTTTCAGATACCGTTCTCATTGAAATTTTCGATAATTGATAAGGATCAAGACGAGAAAGAAGTTGTATGTTTTAAAGTAGAATGTCAAACTGTTAGAAATTAACTTTTTTTTAAATCAATAAATATACCTATAAATCACAATCACATTTTTTTATCATCATTAATATTATGTTTTTTATCTGTAAACTCTCAAGATAAGAGAGTTACCATTTGTGAAAAAATCGTGACTTATAAAATGCAATTTCTACACATTTTTATAATTTCCATCCTCATTCTTATAGCAAAATCTCCAATAAACTGTACTGTAGTCGATTCGTGTAAGTAGTTGTAAAAATTAAGGATTTTTATAGAATTAAAGGAATTAACATTTAGGTGAGACAGGCGTACAACCAGAGGTTAATGTGACAGGCTGCGATATGCCGCCTTGTCAATTCAAATTAGGTGGTCAAGTTGTATTTCAAATGTCGTTCAGATCACGTAATTGCGGAAAAAATAATAAATTCGAGAAAAGAGTAATTAATTAATTAATTATTATTACAGCTTGTTATTTAGAGAATGCAGCACCTCAAGTTATCGCAACCGCATTTGGTTTATCAATCAATTACCCTTTACAACAAAAGGATATTTGTGAAGGTGTTACAAATACACCATGTCCACTAGCTGAAAATGAATATATTATTTACACATTTGAAATGGATATAGCAGAATATTTTCCACCTGTTAATATACATTATATAGCCATTATATTAATCTATTCTATATAAAATTATTTGTTTTAGATATCTCTGAGTTTAGACTTTGGTATCATTGATCATGATCAAGATGATCTAGTGGTTGTATGTTTCAAAGTTGAGGGCCAAACTGTGAATTAAAGAAAAACACCTCTTACTAATTAAAATTGCAATATTTTGTAAAAATAAATCTAATAAAATGTAGGTAAACCAAAATTGATTATATAACGAATAAAGTTACTAGGGTTCAGGGCCGTCTCTAGAACAATTTTGTTTATGAGGGGCTTAAAAGTACTACCTGTAACAAAGTCATTGTCATCGTCATCTTCGCTTGTTGACTGTCAGTGTTGAATGCCAACATTACAAAATACCGTTTAACTGTCGAAGAAGTCCTCGTTGACGCTGACGACGACGATGTTCAGAATCCCCTCTGATTGTTGATTTTCCCATGGAATAACTTATAGATTCACATTTTACTCGATCATACTGTAAGAAAAATGAAATAATAATTGTAATATTGACAAGATGACAGATTTATATGTTAGTCGAACTATACTATAATCTAGAATATAGTGTTTCTGCATTGTATTATAAATACGTCCCGTATTTTTTTGTTCTCCTCCTTCTTCTCTCTTTGAAAACATGAAAAACGTGCTAGTCCAATTCAAAACGTCAAGCGCAAATTACAAAAACGACCGATCTAAATAATTAATTATCTACGAAATCATAGGGTACACAGTCGATATAATTGATATTTATATTTCAATTTTGAACGTTTCGTATAGGCTATAGATATATACCTGAAGGTGAAACGTGTAGTGATTATCGGCAAGTATAACTCGCTCACACATATAACTATAATATTGTGTATACATATACATCAATACATAATATTTATAATACAGTTTATGTATACTAACACATATACAATAATGATAAAAGTCTGATCCTGACCATGATTGAGTTCAGTATTCAATTGTAGGTTGCATTTGATAAATAGACTATGGTGTGATTTATGACATGTTCTTGCTGAACCATTAGGTTTGCCATTATTATCCTGTACACATCTAATCAATATTTCTTCCTCTTCTTCTTCTTCTACTTTATTATTGATTGTCTCTTATAATTTTTCTGGTTTTTCCCCATCTTCGAATCGATAAGTGTCGAATTATCTCTATAGAGTCTCTGTGAAATATTGTTGGGAAAATTGAAATTAAAAAGGTCTTTGTTGATATATCTACTATGTTGGAATAGATTTAATTAAAGGCGAACTATAAAGTCGTGCTAGAATCTGTCATATATTTTATAGTACTATCCCAGACAAGATAATCAATTATTATCTATAAATGTTTTGATTGTATAGAATGTATTGAAATTGATCTAAAATCTCAACATTATTTGAAAAACATGCTTACATCTAGAGAAAATTTTGGATATTTATGTGATGTAGGGTAAAGCAAGCAAAGAGTACGCACTTAACGAACTTTAATTTTTTACAAAGCCCATATTCAAAATACAAACAACATATCGATGTATTACGAAACTTTATTATCTTGAGTACCTCTCCTGAAAATATAAACTAAATAAATAATCATTAAGATATTCAAAAATTATAACAAAAAATATGTGTCTAATGTGTACTCTCACCTCCTATACCAGCAAAGAGTATGCATAATCATTTTTCTCTACAAGGTAAGAGTACGCATACACTAGGTGTAATGTTAGCTTTATTGAAAGCGGTTGGATCTCATATGGTTGAAGATATTGGGAAGTTGATGGCATACTAACATCACACCTTTTGATTAGCAAGTTGTGTGGTGAACTGGCCGGTGTTTTGGCATTTTTCTATTTCCTCATCCCTATTTGATTTCTTCAAGAAAAAATGATTTTCTCTTGGTTTTTCTTGCATATTTTCATATTTTATTATGCTAGAAAGTAAAATTTCAAATGTATATCATATAACTTAACTTTTTCCCCCTTTCAGAGGCGTACAAGCAAAGAACACGTATGCGTACTCTTTGGGTGGGTATCTAATATTTGCGTTCAAGCCAATGCAACATTGAACCACCATATTTTTAATACAACAAAGCTAGGTGGGCTAAAATTAGAGGTGAGCAGGCTCTAAAGATCAATAAATTAAAAAAAGAAACCCTTATGGCTGGAGCCCTAATACAACCCCTGTAATCCGTGTACAAAAAATTAGGAGTATTACATCAAGCCCAGTCAAAAACAAAATATTGGTATTATTTTTTTAGGTTATACAGTGGTGGCTTGGTTAACGACCGTAATCCGTTCCAAGATTGCCATTGTTAACCAAACCCGTCGTTATCCAAGGCGCGCTTCGTGATCGGCCAATTCCAGTGTTTTAGCGCTGACTGAGGTTCATCGAAAAGAGCCGTTAACCACAGCATATGTCGTTAACCAAGACAATTTCTCCTTTCAGCCACTCGTCGTTAGCCAAGTACGTCGTTATCTGGGGGCGTTAACTAAGGCACCACTGTATATTGTGCCTGTAATGTCTTATGACCGCTCAGCGGCGCGAAGGCGGAGTCCAAAGGAGAAAATATCGGCCGTGAAGTGGTACTATACTATTCACCGTACGAACGTTACTTATAGTGAAGAACTGGCAGCTATGTAGTCATTGAATAGATCCTCACGTGACGAAGCTAGCACGAGAAATGACAACGTTATTGCAATGCATAATAGTCCACATGTGGACACTTCTTTGGTTCTGCCGCGCACGGTCATAAGACTTTGAACTATCTATATCTGCAACTGGCGAAAACGTCCGTAGGAACTTCGAGTCCTAGGTGACTGATGAAACTTGTAATAACGCTACTTTTGAGGGTGTGCTCGTAGTAAATCGCGTTGCGTAGTCTTTGCTTGCGCGTACTCTTTGCTTGTTTCACCCTATCTGTATGGTACGGCAAAGACTTATTGGTCTGGTAGTCCCTCTGACTAAAGCAATACAACAACCACAACAATAGAGTAATAAGACAAAAATTAGCATCTGTCAACGCAAAGTGTCAAAAAAAACTGCTAATTCTTGCATCATTACTCTATTGTTATAAGTGTTTTATTGGTTTAGTCAAGGAGGACAGTTCAGATTAGCAGCACTATAACAGTGGTAGGTCTAGATATTTGGGATCTAAGGATGACTACATGTTGGCGCACCGCCGAGACCATCGCCCCGCGCACACATCAGTCGTTCTCATTTTAAAGTATGGTTTTAAATAGAGAGAAAAATAGTGTGGAGCGATGGTCTCGGCGGTGCGCCAACATGTAGTCACCCTAACGGTTAGGTATATTCTTGGAGTTCGCCAAGCACTGTTTCGTATTAGCCAGTAAGAATCACTTTTTTACATGAATCTTGATGGGTCCTACTGGTTCAGTTTCATTAGATTTACAGTAGATCCGCCCGTGATTGTGAAACTTGAACCACTCAATTCACTCAAATATCTTTTGCTTGAAGAATCTCGCCCCTTTCCACTTATTTTCTATTTCTACAACAATTTATTATGATAATTGATAATAAATACTTTTGAAAACAGACAAACAAATATTGTATGACTAGTCTGAAAATATATTCCGTAATAAAAGACTCGTCAACTCTAATAAATGTCTTACACGTGTTTACTTGAAAAAAATCTCAACCATACCTACCTATACCTATGTGTGTAGATATTTTTTTCTGTTTTGAATTTTTTTATTGATTTTTATCTTATAAAATATTAGTATAAATAATAAAGAATTGGAGAAGTAGTAAGATAAAAAGATAGAAAAGAAACAGTATAATTTTCAAATTTAATACGGATTATTTCCACTAAAACGTCTATTATAATTTTAAATTTTTTAGTTTATCCATCCAAAAAAGAAGGAAAAAATAGTTGAATTTATATTATATTACATCACTCTGTGTATCATCTTTTATATTATTTTCACCGTTAGTTTTGTATTTTTCGACTTTTTAGATCTTGTTCCTGTTTATTCATAAAACTAGAAGTCTCGCGCCATCTATTCAATTTATAACATACTAGATTTATCAACTTGGTAAGAGTAGGGCTCTTGGGTCTAGCCCCCTTCCCGTGGTCCTATGCAGTTGAAATTTTGTGGACACACTATATGACCCATGAGGATATCAAAAATAAAAAAATCACCCCCG